>PVIY010001530.1:0-148202 GCA_004026745.1 Myrmecophaga tridactyla | reverse complement strand
AAAGGACTGAATATAAAAACTCAGAAATGGACAGCACAATACTACCTAACTGTAATACAATTATGTTAAAACACTGAATGAAGCTGCATGTGAGAATGATAGAAGGAGGAGGGCTGGGGACATAAATGAAATCAGAAAGAAAGATAGAGGTTACAGATTGAGATGGTATAATCTAGGAATGCCTAGAGTGTATAACAATAGTGACTAAATGTACAAATTTAAAAAATGTTTTTGCATGAGGAAGAACAAAGGAATGTCATTATTGCAGGGTGCTGAAAATAGATGGTAATTAATATTTTAAAATGTCACCTCATGTGTGAGACTAAAGCAAAAAATGTTTATTGTTATAAAATTTATGTTTTGACTAGTGCATTTCCTAATATAACTTATGTAGATAGTTTGATTGAACACCATAAGTACTTGGAATGTCAGGTAGGACATGAGATTTTGTAGGTTTGTTTAGAGTGATGCCCTGATGAATCCCAGAGTGATTCAATCAGTGCGTGTAAAAGTATTTGCAAAGCCCCCTTCAGGGAGTGGTGAGAATGGAGAGAAATGCAACTTCCCCAAGTTGAATTCTTGATATTCTCACAAGCAGTGTAGACAACCAAAGCTATAGGCTGAGTCTTGGGGGTTGTTCATATGAAACTTAACCCCACAAAGGATAGGTCAAGTCTACTTAAAATTTAGGCCTAAGAGTCACCCCCAAGAGAACCTCTTTTGTTGCTCAGGTGTGGTCTCTCTCTCCATCCACCACAGCAAGCAATCTCACCACCCTACCCCTGTCTACATGGGACATGATTCCCAGGGATGTGGACCTTCCTGGCAACGTGGGACAGAGATCCTGGAATGAGCTGAGACTCAGCATCAAGGGATTGAGAAAAACCCTAGAATGAGCTGAGAATTAACATCAAGGTATTGAGAGAACCTTCTCGACCAAAAGGGGGAAGAATGAAATGAGACTAAGTATCAATGGCTGAAAGATTCCAAACAAAGTCAAGAGGTTATCCTGGAAGTTATTCTTACTCATTAAGTAGATATCATCTGAAGTTTTTGAGACATAAGTGTTTGTGTTGGAGATTGAAATTTTTCATTTTCTATGGTAGGAATGAAAATAGGTTTTGTGTCAAAATACATTTCTAAAAGAAAGAAAAGTTCCCATTCCCTAATAGAGCATAGATAAGCATCTGAATTTTCTTTGCTATGTTAGAATATGAGATGACTGAACCACACAATAGAAGGAATTGCCCAACCAAAGCAAAGAGAAGGTATAGAGATTTAGTGTGTCTGTAGAAGAAGATAGGAAGATTTTTTTTCACAGAGATGAATGCAGAGGAATTTGATGTCTCTGAAATCCATAGTTATAGCAAAAAAAGTCTAACTCCTAGCCAGATTAATATAAATCCTTATATTAATATTCTCTTTACTTCAGTTATTACACAACATGTTTGGCTTTCAAGAAAAAAATTACAGTGCTTGCCAAAAGTCAGGAATCATCACATCCTGAAGAGACAAAGCAATAATTAGTACTAGACTATAGTGAAATACAGATATTAAAATTGGGGGTGGAATGCTGACTCAGTGGCAGAATTCTTGTTCTGCCATGCCAGAGGCCTGGGTTCAATTTCCAAAGCCTTCCCATGCCTAAACAAATTGGTCAGAGGATTTAAAATGTATATGATTGATATGTTTAAGTGTCTAATGGAAAGAATATGCATCATGAAAGGAAAGATGGGTAATGCGATCAGAGACTATCTTAAATGAAAAAAGAAAAGCTAGAATGTTAAAAACCCATTCTAAGAGTAATGAAGAACACATTCTATGGTTTCATCTGTAAACTTGAAATAAGTGGAGAAAGAATCACTAAGCTTGAAAATGGGACATAAAGAAACCCCAATTTTAAATTCAAATGGAAAAAAATGAAAAACAACACAGAACTAATATACATGAACTGTAGGACTTCAAAGGATTTAACATGAACATAATAGAATGCTGAAAGAAGAAATAAAAGAGAATGGATGAGAAAAATATTGGCAGTGTTAATGACCAAGAACTCTCAATACCTCACTACAGCTACCATAATACAGATTCAGGAACCTCAGGGAACACCAAGCACCAAAAATACTGCCCAAACCCCAAAAAAGGCATGTCATATTTAACTGCAGAAATACAAACACAAATGGAAATCTTGAGAGAACCCAGTGGGAAAAGAACATATTATCTACAGAAGAATAAGGTAGAGTTGGGTGGGGAGCAAATCAGGAAGGAATCTTTCTTTTTTAAAAAAATGGACAAATTTTCAAAATTTATAGGTAAATAAGGTAATAGAGCCACAGTTGGAGTTTTCAAAAGATAATAAATTGCTCTGAAACCATGTATTCATTGATAAATTTATTGGGGAAAGATATTACTACAAAAGGGAATGATGAAAAAAAAGGGAATGGTGTGGAATCAGTGACCCTCAGTTCCCCTTAAGACCTCCAATATGCTATATCCTGAAAGTTCTCATTCACACTCCCAGGAAGTCTTTCCTAACCAACTCCATTTCTTGAATCTTACTGCATCACTTTTGTGATAGGAGTTCTCTTCAACGCAAGTGTTAGATTTCTTGGTCATTTGTCTCTTCTTATCTTCTGAAGTAACTAGCAAACTCATAAATCTTGCATCATACAAACAATTAGCATTTCCTCATTTCCTTTCGGGGTCTTTGAACTTGATTCTGCTAATATGGCACCTACATTTCCTATGAGTGGGTTTAAAGAAGTGTGTGATTGTGAAAGACAATAAGTTTGAAGCTAAAGGAAGTCTAAATTCAAACACCACTACTCTGATGTAGTACTTGTGTGTCCCTGGTGAGTTACATAAGCTTCTCTGTGTATGTCCTCATGGAAGAAATGGGTCCTTTCATTGGGCTTATGTGTGATATTAAAGTGTCTGGCACCTAATATATACTCAATGAATGTTAGTCCAAATCCCTTGCTCCCCTCTCATATAATACACCAGGGAGAAAGTAGTGGGAAGACAGACCTTTGGGGATATGTTGTGTTCAATTGTCTATGTAGGTTAATTATCTGAAGTTTCCTTATCTCCATTGTGTGCTGACATGGAAATCTTCAGGAGTAAATGTTTTTAACTTAATTATATGCCAGCAGGCTTATTAAAATAACAAATGATCTGCTAATTTCAAGATGTGACTGTCTTTAAAAGAGTAATCATGAGTACAAAACTACTTTATCTGCAGCCTTCCTGAAGCATGCTGCCTTCTCTGAGGGCTGTGCTTCAAGAGACTCCTGCATAAAATAGCATGCATCCATTTGAGAATCTAATGAGACCTTTCAATTGTGCCAAGAGAAAAGCTTGAAAGGAAGTAGAAATTCTTAATCTGATTTAGAGAAAACAGAAAGAAGATAAATATATATTATTTTTACAAAGAGGAATTCAAATCTCTCTGTATGATCATTGAAGTAGAAATACTTTAATAGATGGAGACCTAAAAAGGAAAACATTCTAAACTCATTACGGAAGTAGTCAAACAGAATACTCTTTTTTTTTTTTTAATTTGCACATGGGCAGGAGGCACCAGGGATCGAACTCCAGACCTCCAGCATGGCAGGTCGGAGCTCTGCCTGCTGAGCCACGGCAGCCACCCCAAACAGAATGCTCTTAAATTGGAATGACATGTAGTAATATTTTGATTAGCTTTCAAATTACCTCTAAATATCTAGAATTTTCACATAATGCAATATATGACTATGAGAAATAATTGCATAATTTTAAATTTCCTATAAACTTACAAAGGAGTTAAACATAGACATAAGGAAAACAAAAAATTTCTGGTAACTATAAAATAATTTTTTTTTTCTTTTACATGGGCAGGCACCAGGCCTCCAGCATGACAGGTGAGAACTCTGCCAGTGAGCCACCATAGCCTACCCTAAAAGAGTTTTAAAATAGAAATTCTGGATGAAAATTTGTGTAGTGGAAAGAGTGATTAGATTTGTGGTTACAGTGTGGTACACATAAATGGGTGGTTATTTTTAACTCAGCAATATGTGATAATTGACATGTAAGAAAATATGATCAAAAATGATTTTATGTTCAGAATAAGAAAACAGTGACTGGATTCTCATTCCTTTATGAAGTAAAATATATAGCAAATGGCCATAGCTGAACATCCCTCAACATGTATCATGCAATGTACTACCAGGCGATGTGATACTCTTGAAAATTAAAGGGCTATTAGAAAGAAAACTAGAATTATATATAGATTTTGGAGTGAGGGAAAGATCACCTAGTCTTTTTCATTTTGAAGGACACAGAATAAGGCCTTCAGAAGTTAAGTTCTTATATATACCATGGATGCATGATTGCTTATGTTATGAATATAACCTCTAATGTATATTACAATTTGAAACCTATAATGTATACTATCAATTATAATTTATATGATTTAATAGTGTATATTTTTAATCATCACCACGAACATCATTCTTACAGGGTATATTTATCCATCTGTCTTCTAATATCCTCTTACCATAGAAAAGAGACTCACCCTCCTCTCGTGACATGGTTGAAAATTGGAAGGGAGCTTCCTAACATCCTCCCATAGTTACTCACTATGGAATAAAGTGAACTCCATAGTTCACCTTATTCTGGCTGCCCTGCTGACTTGTGAAGCATGACATGCTCTGGGTTATGGCTATGTATATTCCCTATCCTCCACATTCTCTCCGGTTTGTTCTCCTACATGTGTAGGCTGGAATCTCCCTTGGAGACCTGGATACCCTCTCATCTCCTTCTATCCAGCTGTGGCTGATGTACTCAAAATTGTTATTTCTTCTCTGCAGCTGGCAGAAAAAGTTACACCATAATCTGCTTTGCAGGAGCTATCATTCTTTTCTCTATTTTTCAGTAAGGAGGAAGAAGTTACAAGATACAGATTTGTGATCACAGCTGAAAAGCCCATTCCTAATACCAGGCTATTTACTACATAGTCTTTAAATGGTGTTATAAATTTTTTTTTCAAAATTTGATGATGCAACAAAATATTTGAGAGAAATTACCTCAAGGTAGCTGTGTACAGATTATGTACAGAAATAATTGAATTGTACTCCATATGTCTGTAGTTTCTTTCCTTCCCCAAGTTTCCTAAAAAACATACACAGGAATCATATTATTTAAAAATATATATTAGTTAAATAAAGAATCAGTAGCAATAAATGATAATAGCTTATTCCATTAGACTATAGGATTTGTGTGATTCACTGATGTAATCCAATCAACATGTGTGTGTGATTGATATATCCCAATCAAACTTTGCTTGATTCATTGGTGTATCTGAAGGCATCTTAGAGCACTTGGTACAACATTGAATAAATGAATGATTAAAAACAAACATTAAGTGAAAATTTTGTTTTATTTTTATCCATTTATTTATTCAATTCTTTAATATCTTCAAAAGACATAATTTTAATTTAACTAGAAATATTAATAAACTCTTCTTAATTATGGAGAATTTCAATACATGTGGACATTTTCACCAATACTGCTTTATTACAGATGAGTTGTGAACCTTTTCTTTTTTGGTTAATATTCCAAAACTTACACTAAGACTGTTTTCTCAGACTAATTCAGATGTTGTCCTTTCTTTGGTAAATTGACAGTCACACTTAGAATTAACTTGGAAAAATATTGGTAATTGGTAATTGCAGAATTACATCCATCCTCTGAGTGTTTTATCAACAACTAAACCTCAGTGTGCAAAGTTGACTCTCATAAGACTGGTTCCCTTGTTTAGTAACATGAATAGCAAATTACAGAAGAATATCTGAGAGCTGGATTCTCAGAAGGGTAACATCCCCAAGAAACATGGGATAATTGATGGATGACTGTTTAACCTACTATCTCACATCAGCAGAAGATGTCAAATTTCACATCATCCAAAGAATGAACCATCTTATTTGGCTCAGAGGAGGGCAATGTAGACCCTTCACAGCCTGCTCTAGTCTTAAGGCTCTGGGAAATCATTGTCTACCACCTGTGCTGCCTGACCCAAAGAGAACAGGTAGATGAGAAAAATGCAGATAGGTGAGTATTTTTTAAGCAGGAAGTCGACGTGTGTGTGTGTGTGTGTGTGTCCCTGTCAAATGTCATATAAGTCCCATCCATTTGATGGTTGCAGTGGGTGGTTGTTGAATCCTAAAATGAAACTGACCTCAATAAATTGTTCTTCATTATCAAGGCAAGTTTAGCTTTTGTAGATGTTCCCTCTATTTTGGCACAAGGTAAATTATCTTGTCAAAATTGATAACTGCAATAACTTGTAAGTAAATAAGAAACAGATCTTCAGAAACCAAAGTTTAATTACGTTACCACTGGTCAAAATTGTATTTAATAAGAATAACATACTTTACTGTGTTTATTTTCACATAATTTCAAAGAAAGTGATAATAATAGATATGAAATTATACGAGCTGCAAGGTAGTGGTAACTGAAGTAGACAGCATTTTGGAAGTGTTTTAGCCCATTGCAATTAAAATAACTCTACCACTTGGACCTAATTAGTATTTAAGTAATCAGTATTTCGAATTGGTGATTTCTTCATCACTGAAAGCATTTAAGCAAAGAAAGCAAAAACTTTCAGTTTACTTGTTCCTTTGAACATGTTTTGTTGGAGGGACTTTAGATGACAAAGGAAATCAGTGCAATGTCCTTGGAGCTTGCTATATTGTAATACAATGCATTTTTACTTTCGTTGTTGTCTCTGAAAAGAGACCCTCATTTTCCCCCATATTAAATTAGTTTGTATTATCCACTGTCTGTTTAAAAATTGAGTACCACAGTACTATTCTTACAAGAAAGAGTGAAAGCCAAGGCCATAAAAAACCATTTTCCTTGATGGCCTTATTATTTTACAGAGAATTTTGAACTTTGCTGTGAGCCAAGAAATCCACCATCATATTTCCCTCTTTCTGAAAAATCAATCTATGTGCATTAAATAATAGTGTTCCAACACCTCTTAGGTATTCATTCCAATGATTTCAAGCCAGAATCCAGCACTTTCAGAATATTCTGCCTTGAAAGACACATAAAACCAGTTTTAATTTTAATTAAGGTAAATTCTAGGAAGAGTATTCAGGTAAGATGATATTTGAGGAAAGACTGGTAGGACATGAGAATTGTGCCACCTGGAAATTTTTAGAAGATTGCAGATAATTGGAAGTGTTAGGTGGAAAGGTGGGAAAGTTCTGTGTAGTATGAAAAATAGTAAGGAAGCTGCAGGACCAGGAGCTGTCTGGGCAAGGAGGAACATAAGATGAAAAGTTTTGGAAAGGTAATTGGATGAGAGAACAAGTAGGGTCTTATAAACTGTCAAGGCTTTGGCTTTCTCTGGGTAAGCAAGGAGTTGCTAAGTGATTCAAACAGAGGGATGGTGCCCTGTTTTATGTTTCAAAAGTTTTGCTGTTGTTAAAAACAGTTTTTCTGTTGTTTCTTTATTGATTATTTAGTAAAGAACAGCAGGTGAAAGCCTGAAAGGCGACATTGTAATGATCCAGATGAGAGATAATGGTACTTTCCCCAGGGTGGAAGCAGAGTTAGTGTGACAAACACCAACTGGATTCTGGATATATTTTCAAATTAGAAATAGCAGGTTTTGATGAAGGATGGCATGAGGGATTTGAGAAAAACAAGAGTTAATTTCAAGGATTCTGGGCTTACAAGTGAGAGGATGAAGTGGCCAATAATAAGATGGGGAAGACCCAATTAAGCAGCTTAGGACATGTTAAGTTTGAGGTGGCAATGAAAATAAGGATGGATGAAGGCAGAACACTTTTGGTATATGGCAAGGATAAACCCTGATTGCAGTAGATTTAAGTAAGGAAGGAAATAGTAATAGGCCACCTGGGAGAGGCAACATCTTTAAAGAATGGAAAGAGTTTGTAAAAGTGAACAGACAAATGCAGATAGCATTTGGACAGCAGAATAAAACAAATATAATTCATAGTTTTTAAAATCTTTTTTAACCAGAGAAGAAAATTAACATATGTACATGTTGAGGAATTGATCAAGTAGAGGGGGGCATTCCTGATTTGGAAGAATAAGAGGAGGATGTGATACCTGCAATATCTTCCAGCACACAGGAAGGTGGAGCAACCAGTCTCCAACTGGAGGGATTTGTCTTAGACCTGGCACAAACAGTTTAATCAGAGGAAAACAGGAAACAGGGCACACCTAAATATAATAACTAGTGCCATAAAGCTTCTAGAAGAAAAGCAAAAAAGAAACAGACTTTTGGACCATGCTGGGGTGGATTCAGGGCCTATTCACTTGCTGGAATAGGGCTGGAGTTTAGGGATTGGGCTCCTGACTGCCCAGAAACCCAGAAAAGATGGGCTAGGGGTTGGGCTCAGAAAGGTTCAGAGACATGGCCAGAGGCCAAGTGTGGAGCTTTCAAGTCAGGATGGGGTCAAGGAAGGGATTAGAATGTGATCTCAGGCAGGATCAGGGAGTCAGGGTTTGGGTTTGAGCAAAGTTAAGGGAGTGGCTAGAGGTTTAATTCCACTCAGTTAAGGGGTGGGATCAGGGCCCAATCAGGTGGTATGCTGTCCCTGGGTCCATGGCCCATGGGCACAGGTCCTGATCATGGAAGTTGGTGCAGAGCGCAGTGGGGAAATGTTGTCTTGGTGGAGTCTGCAGATGTTGCTGCTACTGTTTCTGCTGGTGTTAGTCCTATCTGCTGCCCATTTTGTGGCAAAATCCCTTCCCACTGACCCTCCAATGCTCCAGGTGAGGAACAGACCCTAAAGGGAGAGGGGTAGGCAGTGTGGCTCCACTCACTCCAGAAGTGGAGGTATCCAGAGTGGAGCCCATGGTTTGAGGTCAGAGTGGGCTGGTGAAACCTGTCAGTACTGAATCCCAGGTATGAAGGGTTGGGATCAGCCTAGGTGGGAAGTGCTAAGGAGAGTTGGGTCTTGTGAGGGAGCAGGAAGGGTTGGGGTAGAGACAAGGATCCTTGGTGCTTGGATGTCACCTGAGTCTCATCTCCTCTGTAAATCCCCCAACCAAGAGGCCCCAGAGACAGAATCAACTGAGGTGGGTCAGTGTTCTTCACAATATGGGTCCTTACCCCAGGAACCATGGGTAAGGCCATGGAAGTGGACAGAGGGTCAGGGTTTGTGCCTGAGTGGAGGGAGGGAATTTCAGGACTGCTGAAGTTGGGTCCCCTGAGGTCTCTATCCCTTACTGAAGTCTCTACCCCTTACAGAGGTCTGGTGAGCATGGGGCACCTCCTCTTCTGATTTCCCTGAACCAGGATTTTCATCATATCCCTTCTTTTAGAAATGGAGAATTATTAGTCCAGAGACTGGGAATAGCTTGTCTAGCTTGGCACATAGCCTTTAAGAGAGTGTTTTTTCAAATACCTGTTCCCACCCCATAATCTCTTTCCTCAGCATATTGGGGCCAAGAGGAGGGGCACAGATGCTTAAAAGCCATGACCTTGAGCCAGTCCAGTGGCCTTAAAGAACCCCAGTTCCTTCATTGCACACTATGTGTAGAAGTGTGCCAGTGAAGGGAAATAATTTATTGGCAGGGCTATGGAAGGATGGGGTTTGCCTTCTTGGAAGCTGCTAGCCAGAGCTGCTGTGATCCCACTCAGTCACCTTTGCCCTATCCCCACCTGATCCCTGGGTCCTCAATGCCACAGTACTTGGCTGGGCTTGGTGGTCTAGTCCTCAGCAATAGCCATTGGTGAAACAGACTAGAACAGACAGGAATAGTCCTCAGTAATAGAGCAGACTAAAGTAGGCCAACCTGCTCCACCAGGCCACTTTTGCCTTGAAGTGGAGGAGGATATTCATTGGCAGTAACATTCAAGGATACCACTGATATCTGTGACCTAAGAGGGGTGGGTGAGAAAATCCACAATTTTCAAGCAGCCTAAGGTGGTGGAGAAGGTCTTTGGTGGCCAGAATATGGTGGCTGGTCAGTGGCTATGGCAGGCCAACCTGTTCTACCATGGTCTGTACCTCTGTGAAGTTGTCCTCTTCAACTCTCACTGGGTCCTTTCAACTGCCCACTGCTTGCTCAAGTTAGTTTTCCTTCTCTGGAGCCTCCAGCAGAGGTAAAGAGCTTAATAAGCATTTACTCCAGGGCCATTCCTCTAGGCCAGTCTGCTGGCACTAAATGTATGTCACTGATCCTGCCTTTGGGCAGCCCCCTCATCTGGAAACCCCACACTCACCATCTAACTCTCCTTTCACCTACCTAAGTCCTTTCCATCCTTTTACACAACTCAGGCCATCCCTCCTCCAGGGACACCCCCATGCCCCTTCTATGCTGGAGTCCTGTACATGGGTGGCCCAGGGTTTCCTAATGGAAGATGTCTTCATCTATCTGTCCCAGCACAGATGTCTTTAAAACACCTGGCCATGGTGCCATGTGGATGAGCTCCTTGCCACCTGAAGATGAGGATTTCTCCTTGAGTCACCTGGGTCCTTGATATCCCATACATTCTTGTTGAGTCCAAATCTCTAGACAAGAACCTGGGAGTCCTGCATGTACGGGCATACTTTGGAGACATTGCAAGTTCACCTCCAGTTAACTACAATAAAGCAAAAATGAAACTAAAGCAAATCACATAAATTTTTTTGGTTTCCCTGTGCCTATGAAAGTTGGGTGCATGGGTGGTTCAGTGGTAGAATGCTCACCTTCCATACAGGAGACCTGGGTTCAATTCCAGGACCAGGCAACCCCCACAAAAAGTCATGTTTACACTATACTGTATCCTATGAAAAATGTAATAGCACTTTGTCTAAATAATGGAAATTCAAAAATACTATATTGCTAAGAAATGCTAACAATCATCTAAGCCTTCTCTGACTTATAATCCCTTTGCTGATGGAACTTTGCTTTGATGTTGATGGCTACTGACTGATTAGATTGGTAGTTGCTAAAGGTTGGTGTGGTTGTGGAAATTTCTTAAAACAACATGAAGTTAGCTACATTGATTGCCTCTTCCTTTCTCAAAAGACTTCTCTAGTATGTGATGGTATTTGGTAGTGGTAATTTTAGTAATGTAGAACTTTTTTCAAAATTGGGGTCAATCCTCTCAGATCCTGCCTGCTTTAGCAACTAAGTTTATGTAATTTTCTAATTTTTTTTGTCATTTCAACAATGTTCCCAATATCTTCACCAGGGGTTGATTCTATCACAAGAAACCGCTTTCATTGTTTACTGATAAGAAGCAATTCCTCATCTGTTCAAGATTTGTCATGAGATTGCAGCCATTCAGTCATATCTTGAGTTCACCTTATAACCTTAGTGTACTTGATGTTTCTACCACATCTTCAGTTACTTCCCCCATTCATGTCCTGAATCCTTCAAAGTTATCCATGAGGGTTGGAATCAACTTCTTCTAAACTCCTGTGAATGTTTGTATTTTGACTTCCTCCCATGAAGCACAAATTTTACTAATGGCATCTAGAATGGTGAATCCTTTCCAGAAGGCTTTCAATTAACTTCTGCAAGATTCATCAGCAGAATTCCTCACTTGCATTGGTGAAAAAAATTGCTACAATTGATAATAGCATTTTTTTCTAATTCTGTTTTTTAATAGTACTTATATCTGTCACACTTGATGAAATATTATTAAAACACTATTAGCAATTTAGTGTAGCCATAGTTTATTTAAGGGTATTTTCTCCATATTACCTACCTATTATCATTTTTTTCATGCATGTCTTTATTTTATTACTCATCTACACACACACTGGATAAAGTGGGTATCAGCCACTAGGTTTTTACCATCACACAGTCTCATGATGAAAGCTATATAGTTATACAGTCATTATCAAAGACCAATCAACTAAATTATAGTTCAACAGGTTCAGTTATTTCCTTCTGTCTATTCTCAACACTAGAAACTAAAATAAATATCTATATAGTTAATCATTTGTTAAGTCTTAACTTCTCAGTTACAACTCTTCCCTCTCATTTGATCATTCACTCAATCTTTAAGGATATCTGGCCAATGACCATACAGAAAAAGGCTGTTTGTACAGAAAAGGACTGCTCACATTATGGAGTAGAGGAATGAAACTGGTTAATATCCTTAGAGAGACTGATACCTCTGAATGCTTATCTGGCATAGGAACCTCTGAAGGCTTCAAATAGCTGAAAAACTAAATTTAATAGGTAAAACTTCATAGAATATTGAATAGAGCCCAGGGTTTTCAGGAATACTTTTAATTGTTCCTTGGCATATTGTGGCAATTTGAAAGTTCTGGCTTAAGCTCAAATAAGAGTAATTTCCAGAATCGCATCTCAACCTTATTTGAAATCTCTTAACCACTGAAACTTCAATTTGTTTCATTCTCATCCCCCTTTTTGTCAAGAGGTCATTGTTAATCCCATGATGCCATAGACAGTTTCATCTTGCTTGATATAAAAGACTTGATGTCACTTCCCTACATACTTCTACCACTATGATTTACTGCTCCTCTGATTCTAGGTTGTGTTAGGAAAGCCATAAGTCCTGCAGTTGTAAGTAGACTATCAGCCCACCTCAAGGAAAAAGGCTAGGGACTGCAGAAAAGAAGGAGACAAAATCTTCCTGGATATATGGGGTGGTAGAGGGCCCAGAAGGGATTGGTCATCAAGGACTTCCTGCCCTTACAGGTGGTGCAGTGGCAGAAGCTGGTGGCTCTCCTTGCCAGAATCGACTCTGGACAATCTTTGGCAGGGTTGGATGATGTTGGAGAGAAATGAACAAAAGTGAACTAGAAAGCCTTGGGGAAACTGAAGGTTATCTTGACTCAAAGTATAGATGTGTTGAAGGGCTGTATGCTGGGGTGGAGATGGCCACAATGGGAGGATGGATTGGAAGAAATCTGTTTACATTTTCTGTTCCTGCCTCTCCTTACCCCATAGCATTGGGGTAAATGTTGCCTAATTCTTTTCTTTTGCCAGATTTCAGGGAGATGGAATGAAGCAGTGTGTGAGCCCTGCTTGGGAGATTTGGTGGCAGTGCATGTGGTCTGAGAAGCCAGCTTTTGTTGGAGGAATTATTACCTGGAGATACTGTGTCCTTCCAGTGTGATATTTTTCTAAAGGATTAATGATGAAACTTAAGGGTGGGAGTTACCTTACCTGGTCTTATTGGGAAATGGGGTATTTGCAGATGTAATTAAAGGTTAGGGGATATCATCCAATGGCTGATGTCCTGAAGAAGAGAGGAAATGGGAGACACACACAGGGAAGTTGGTCATGGGAATATGGAGGCAGACATCAGAGCCATGATGCCATAAGCCAAGAATGGCAATATTCACCAGGATCTGGTGAAGGTAAGGCAAGTCTTACTCTAGAGCTTTTTAATAGAGCACAGCCCTGCCAACACCTTGCAATCAGACATCTGACCTCAAGAACTGTGGGAATATATTTCTGTTGCTTTGACCCAATAAGTTCATGGTAATATGTTGCAGCAGTGCAGCTCTATGGCATGGTTTTAGTTTGCAAGCTGCCAGAATGCAATTTAATAGTAATGGAATGGTTTTTAAGAAGAGAATTTACTAAGTTGCAAGTTTACAGTTCTAGAGCCATGGAAATGTCCAAATTAAGGCACCAACAGGAGGTTAAGTTCACACAAGAAATACTGATGCCATCTGGAACAGCTCTGTCAGCTGGGAAGTCATGTGGCTCGTGTCTGATGGGATCCTTGTGTCTGGACACCTCTCTCAGCTGGGAAGGCACAAGTTGACACCTGCTAGCTTTCTCTCCTCATTTCATAAGGTTTCCCTGAGGGTGCCATCTTTCCACAGCTACAAAGGTCTCTGGCTGTGTGGGGTCTGTTGACACTAAAGATTTTTCCAAAATGATTCCCTCTTAAAGGGCTCCAGTAAGCAACCACACCCTTAATGGGTGGAGACACATCTCCATGGAAACCTTCTAATCACATGTTTCCACCCACAATTGGGTGGGCCACATCTCCATAGAATCAATAAAAATGATCCCACCCAGCAATATTGAATGATGACTAAAGGACATGGCTTCTCTAGGGTACACGATAGATTCAAATTGACACAAAAAGTAAAGTAATCCAGATGGGATAACATGAGCCAGACCCATCCAAAAAACCCACTGAACACCATTGTTTTCCTTACTCCCTTCTATGATCTGGCTGTGCCAGAAGGAAGAGGCACTCCTTGCCTGCCCTCCTTACATTAGGTAGACACAGATATCCTGAGTTCCAGCCCATATCCCTTTCATTTCTTCATTCTTGATGTTTGGCCTTACTGACTGTCCTCACAGCATCAGTCAAGTCTAGAGGCGGAGTGAGGGGCCTTCAGAGTGCCAGAGTCTGGTGGAGGCTCAGCTACTGAATCTCCAGTTCAAGCTGGCCTCTTCAACCTCCCTTCCAGCCTTGTTTTCCAACTGCCTTCTGAATAGGCCCCACACATAGAATCCCATGCAGTAACATTGTCTGCTTGCCTATATCACATCCCACAGAGCCCCCAATGCTGCCCCTTTTCTGGTTCCTTCCTCAGACTGAGTTCTCCACTGAGCTCCACATCTGAGAATCAACAGATAATTCTTTCCTCTTAGCTTCTTTCCATCTTCTCTTGTCAGTCTTTCAATTGTCCAGCCCATGAAATTAAAGTTGGACTCATCTTTTGCCAAACTACACATTCTGGATCTTCTCTTCACTCTCCATCCCAGGCATTTCTTTCCTTTCTACCCTGGTGTGATATCTCCCCTTGTGTCAGGCCTTTAGAAATGCAACCCTGTGGGGAGATAGGGTGAAGGCAGTGATGAATTCTCAGGCTACAGAGGAGGGCACCGCTGATTTGTATCTTAAACTTGTCACATACTAGCTCTGTGACCTTAGGAAAATTTTCTTGCCCATGAAATGAGCTTAAGTTTCTTATAGTAGTGAAATGATACAATTCCTGTAGAAAATTTAGCACAGTGCCTGTCATTGAATAGGTGCTTAACAAGAGCTGACTTTTATATACATTGCCTTGTCTGTTTCTATCTTTTCAAATAATTCTCTCATAATTCTAAGCCAATTATATCCATCCTCTTACACACAGGTGGAATTTACCACATCCATTTCAGCTTCACTTCACATAGACACATCACGCACATGCCCCCCCACCTCACACACAGTTTTTTCCTATCTCTACAGTAATGCAATATGATTAGGGTATTTTGCCTATAGGAGTCCTTACCATTCCCCCAGACTGAGTCAGATTCCACCTCATCCATCTGCTGAATCACTGGGCTTGAGAGCACAGGGGCCTCTGTCCCAGAGGGGTAGGCCTTCCCTCTGACTTTGGACACCTGGGGGGTTGGTAACACTATTGGGAAGATAAGGGGCACTGCAGATGGGGAACCACAAGAGGGAAGAACCTGACACAGTGATGGGATAGTCTGATTCTACAGGAAGACCATGTGTGTTCATTTCTTACTGAGACAAATGACCACAAACTTAATGTCATAAAGAAACAGAAGTTTATTATTTTACTGTTCTTAAGATATGAAAGCTAAAATGTCCTGGTGGGGCTGTATGATTTCTGGAGGTTTTTCCTTGCCTTTTCCATATTTTAGGTGGGCTCAATCCTTGACTTGTGGCTACTCACTCTGTCTTCCAAGATAGCAGTCAAATAACCCCTTACTCTACTTCCTTCATCACATCTCCTTCTCTGATATGTGTGTCACTCTTTCCCTTATGAGGATCCTTGTGCTCCCATTGAGCCCTCCTGGATAATTTGGGATCATCTCCCCATCTCAAAGTCTGTAATGTAATCACATTTGCAAGTTTCCTTTGCCATGTAAGGAGTATATCCACAGGTTTAAGGGATAAGGAAATGGGTATACCTGGTATTTATTCTGTATGTAACACCATACCACCCCTACTTTTTCATTCCAGACACAACTTCCTGCATCCTATACCACACCCCCTCCCTCTCAGCTGGCGACCTTGCTTCTTATTAACTGGCAAAACCAAAGCCATTCAGCCAGAGCTCTCATCTCAACGTTACTCCCCCTCTTCTTGTATGTCTGCCCAGTCTCTACTGACTCCTCCCATCTGATATCAGGTCAGCACCTCTGCTTGAGCACAGAGGCTTTTCTCTTGCTCCTCTGCCACTTGCCTTTCCCTCTCATACCTCAATGGGTAGCTCCCTTGGTTTAGCCTCCCATGTTAACTCTTCTCTCATTGCTCAGAACAATTTCAGGTTCCCCTTGTCTATCAGCTCAGAAGTGCCTGGGTTCTGCTGGGTTGGCCACCTGGGACTTGGGCCACTGGCCTGCTGTCTGCCTAAGCATCTTCACCAGGATTATCAACTTTGCCACAGGGATTACTGGCATCAAGAGAGTCACAACTGTTCCTGGGGCTATTTTCGTCCTTCTCAGACCCAGCTTCCAGGTCAACTCTAAAAAACTGCTTGCTCTGAACACCCAGGCTCTTTACACCTTGATCCTGCTGCTATATGTTTTCACACCCAGTAGCAGATGATGTGGTGACTTACTGGGCCCCTCCTCCCCTTCAACATTCTTTCCACTTCAGGCCCCAAACTCATGCTAGAACGTTCCCCCAGCCCAAACATCTTCTTGAATATTTCTTTCTCTATTACTTTCCTGAACATGCTTTCCCACCCCCTAAACCAAGACTGACAAAACCAAAGCTATAAGGGCCTGACTGCTCCTTTGTCTGCCCTTCCTCCAGCCCTCTTCCAGCTCCCTCATACTTCCTGCTCTGCACTTGCCCTCAGTGAGTAGGCAGGCTTCCAGAGCAAATGAGACATTTCACCACTGCAGAGAAACCAGGGCCTCAAATAATGTAAAGGAAACAGCATATCTTGGTTTGAATGGAGTGGAGACAGAAGGAGGGCAGACACTTGAAGCTTGGTACATTTGAGTTGGACAGGGGTCCATGACATCTGGGCAGAGAGTAAGTAGGTTCAAGGCCTTCCTACCTGGAAGCCCTCTCAGTTGTGGTTGGGGCTGGGAAAAAGCAGGTTGGAAGCAAACAGAGGAAGTTCCTGATACCAGGCTTAAAGCCAGGGTTTAGGTCCGCAAATCTCCACCTTCAGTTCCTGGAGTCATCCCTTGGCACCATCCTCACACACCCCACAAGTCTCATTGTCTCCTAGGCTGCAGAAGCCAGACTCACTGTCCACCCTCCAAGCCCATCCCTACATGGACTCCATCCTGTGGAAAGTTTGAAGGTGAGCTAACTTAAGGTGCCCACACACTCCTTAGGCTAGAACTCGGTGTCAACTTTTCTACCCAGCTGACCTAGGACTCATTGACCCAATAGAACAGTCTCTAAGCCCTAGGTCACACTTTGTGCTATTCTGCCCAAGACAGAGTCTTCATGCTACCTGGTATTCTCCCAGGCAGACCCCACAAACAACATTAATGTGGGGGAGCTACCAGTTCTTTCAAGTTCTGGTATTGCCAAGTATCCTGAATGCTTACCTGTATGTGAGCACATATGAAGTCACATGTTCATCAACACAAGAATCTCATTTGATTAAGCCTTCTGCTACTGAGGTAGGGACTTCCCAAAATAATTCACACAAGTACTTGGAATGGCTGTCAGTCTACCTCTATTTGAACACTCACCATCCATGTGTGGCCAGAGAGTAGAGCCACAAGAAAACAATCCCACCCAGTGGTAAGCTCAGTGTGGTAGTTAGATTCAGTTGTCAACTTGGCCAGGTGAAGACACCTAGTTCTGTTGCTGTGGACATGAGCCAATGGTTTGTGAACCTCATCTGTTGTTGATTACATGTATAGTCAGCTAGGAGGCATGCCTGTTGCAATGAATGATGCTTGACTTAACTGGTTTGTGCTTAAATGAGAGAGCACAATGTAACACAGACCAAGCAGCTCAGTATACCTCATCTCAGCACTTGCAGCTCAGCCCAGGCCTTTGGAGGTGCAGAAAGAAATCACCCTGGGGAAAGTTGTGGGAATCCAGAGGTCTGCAGAGGAGGCCAGCAGAGGTCACCCTGTGCCTTCCCACATAAGAAAGAACCTCAGTTGAAATTTAGCTGCCATTTCTCTGAAGAATTAATGAAGTAAATCCCCTTTTATTAAAAGCCAATCTGTCTCTGGTGTGTTGCATTCTGGCAGCTAGCAACTAGAACTCTCAGTGATAAGGGCTCAAATCAGGGTTGATAAGTACCCTAAAATGTTGAGTTCATAAAATATCATATGGTTGAAATATATTTTTCACAGTTCAACAAAGATCAGGGATTCAGTTTGCAATATTAGCTACTCTACTAGCCCTAGAATTATTATTCTCAAAGCCATGTTACCTCTGGGCTTAATGTGTCTTTATACACCCCAGTCCAGGCATTAAGTAATTCCATGCCTCTTCTAGACTTTTTCAGAACTGTAAGTCATGGGTTCCAAATGCATATCCCAAGTCCACACTATAAATCTCAGCTCCAGCTCTGCCAGTTCCTCCATTAATTGAAGCCAACTTAATTGCTCAGTATTATTATCCTTGTTTAGTTTCCTTTAAAGATAAACAAATAAAAGTTTAGTGAGGTTAAATAGTTTTTCTATATTCCCATAGCCTATAGTATATTTCAGAACAGGAGTCAAACACAGTCCTCTCTTGAGAGAACTTGAAAGCTTCTGTTCTTCCCCAGCTCTGAATGCTGCTTCTAGATGATCTTAGGCCTGTCTGAGCTTTCCTTGGACTACGCTTCAAAGGTTTGTTTACAATTGCCTCTCTGTGAGACCCAGACATGTATTCCTGAGTGGACTAAGATGGGAGGGAAAACTTATCTTGAGTGGGAAGGAAGAGGAATGGAGCAGAGAACAGATGGAAGGAGTCAACTGGTCAGTGTAGGGCCTGGAGGGGCAACTGGAGTCATCAGCAGGACCTAAGAAATTGAAATGTTTGTCATCAGAATCTTCCCACCTTTTACAGTTGGTGCAGTGGCATCACTGGACAGCTCTCCTTGACAGAGTCCACTCTGGACAAGCCTTGACCATGGCAGGAAGTTGCTGGGGAGAAATGAAACAAATTCAAGTAGAAAGTCTTGGGGAAAACTCAAGGTTTTCTTGACTCAATGAACAAATGTGTTGAGTGGCTGCAATCTGGGGTGGGGATTGCCTCAATGGGAGCATGGGTTTGAAGAAAGCAATTTACATTTTCTGTTCCTGCCACTTCCCACCGTATGGTCTCTGTGTAAATGTTGCTGAATACTTCTCTGCCAGCTAGTACAGAGTTGGTGTCGGCAATGTGTGAGCCTTGCCAGATAGAGTTTATGGGAGTGCATGTGGTTTGCGCAGCCACTTTTTCTACACATACCCTATGCCAAGGGCTGGAAAATTGTTACTTGGGGATAATGTATTCTTACAGTTTCATTTCTTTCTAAGGAGTTAATTGTAAAACCTAAGTATGGAAGTCCTGAGACAGGAAAGAAGGAAGTTAGCATTGGTTCTCTGGTGCCTGGGTCCCTCCATTCTCATTGAACTCATCAATACAGACAAGGCCAATTTAGCCCTTCCACAGTATACACTACAGAGTATCTTCTCACTCTGGGGGGCACTAGCATATAATTCACAATAACACACAGCTGAGAAGAATTCACACAGAGGAAAACTGAAAAAAATGTGTTATTTGAAGCAGATGGACTACAACTCTTAAGCACAACAAATATTCTTATGAATATTAGGAAATATTATTAGCAGTATGACTCAAGACTAAGAAACTGTAGAAAACAACCAAATTTAATATTACATATTTTAAGTGTAAGAGTTTAAATAAGTAAAATAGGTTGGATATGCAGTGGGATAAATACAGATAAGTAGCAAATGCAATGAGGATCACAGACATTGGAGCCAGCATACTGATGTTTAAGAGTGTTTATAGTGTAAGGAAACAATCTTAGAAATGGGAGATAAAGAGATATATAAAAGTACAGTGAACATCTAAAATACTAAAAAAAAAAACCAAAAATTAAGTGAGATGAAACCTTAGTACAGTCAAGAGCATGGAGCTGAAGTGCTAAATTAATATTTGAATATGTATAGAGCATGTAATGACCACCAAGGTCAAGTTATATAGTACAATTCCAGCCCCTCATATAAGCCTTGTGTTCAACCCCAGGCAATGCACTAGAGATCACCAGTATTTTAACTCCAATCATGATGTCCTGCATTTGACATCAGTTCAATTATATGGCATGTCTTCTTTAATGATTCATTTCACTTTCACAATATTTTCTATTAGAAATATTGAAGTATTCAAATAAGGGCATCTGGAAGATTATTTATTCATTATCTTATTGATAGAAATTTGAATTGCTTCCTGTGCAGGGCTGCTACGAGTACAAGTGTAATGTAACTTATTTATATAGATATATCATCTGGTGGAAATATTCACTCATTTCTCTATCTAGGTGCATAATTTTTGTATCCCAAGGGGGAAATAAAGATATCATCTAGAGCCTCAGACTATCCACATATCGTTAGCCTGTATGGGAATGCAAATCAGACCCACAATGAGATACCACCTCACAGCCATGAGAATGACTAGTATTTAGAAACAGAAAGTAACAGGTGCAGAAGAGCATGCAAAGAAACAGGAACCCTTGTATGTTTTTTGGTGGAAATGTAAAATGGTGCAAGTGCTGTGGAGAACAGTTTGAACGTTCCTCAAATAGGTAAACATAGAACCACCATTTGACCAAGCAATACTGCCTCTTGATAAAAACCCAAAATAATTAAATTTAGGAGCTCAAATAGATATTTGTACACCAAGATCATAGTGTTACCAACAAACATGGTGAATTAGTCTGATATGCTCAAATGAACAATTCCTGAGACATCGTGGCTCCAAAGAGAGAAAGAGTTTATTGCAAGGCATGAAACAGGAGATCAGAAAATCAGTCTCCCTTAGTCTAAGGAGTTCAAGGTTTTCATGAATTCAGACAAGGGGAGATCAAGTTATTACCATTTCAATAGCAAGTATAAGCAGAAATGAGGATAGGATTATTACCATCTCAATAGCAAGTTTAGGCAGAAAAAAATTACAAATGTAAAGGAGGGGAACTGTTCTAGAACCAAGTTAATGGTTAGTTTTGCGTTGATTCATGTTCTTTTATTAGCATTAAGGGGGTTGCCCTGTGATTACAAATTTCTAATGTAAAGAAGTGGATAAATGGAGTACAAGTGAGGGTCAATCACCAAGTTTTTACAATCACAAGGTTATAAGATGAATGTTACACAAGCATTATCAGAGGTTGAGGCAGATGGATTACAGTTCAGAGATTTTATGTATTTCCATCTAGCTGCTGTAATATAGCAGAAAGTAAAAGGAATATATATATATATATATATATATATATATATATATATATATATATAGATTCCATAGTCATAATCACCCTCTAGATCCTAACTTATGGTTATAATATCAACATTATTCACAGTACCCAAATGATGGAAACAACACAAGTATCCATCAGCAGAAGAATGGATTTAAAAATGTGGTACAATATATGTCTTCAGATTTGGGTTTCTAGGTTATTGACTGTGCTGCAAGAAGGAATCCAAGGGCACAGCAGAGATTAAGTAAACAGAAAGTTTATTGATTACATATACAGAGAAGGAACAGGTGGGCACTCTCACAAGAAAACAGGAGGTAGGCAATAGGACCCAGGACTTTCAGGCAATCTGTTTTTATAGATTTTTATTCTCTTTGTAATTTTTATTAATTATTTTCTACCCTTCCCTCTTTCCACCCTATTTGATGCTTGATTGTAGATGAGTTACTCAGTGGAATTAGTTGGCCCCCATCAGCTGTTTATTTCTCTTCTTCTCAGAGATATCTTTCTCCTTGTGCCTGACCACTTGTAATTTGCCTTTTGCTCATTAGCCAACCACTGCCCTAATTCTAACTTTATCTCATATACAATGGAATATTATTCACCATTTTAAGGAATGAAGTTCTGATACAGAATAACATGGATAAACTTTGAAGACATTATCTTGTGTAATATAAGTTAGATAAAAGGACAGATATTGTATGATTCTGCTTATATGACTTAACTAGAATACAGAAATTAACAGTGATAGAGAGCTAGTATAGAAGGAAGGGAGTAGAGAGGAAATGGGAATTTAATGCAGAATTGGTGCAAGATTTCTGTTCAAGAGATGGAACAGTTTGGCAATGGATAATGGAGACAGTATCATTATATTGTGAATGTCATTAATTGCACTGAAATGTACACTTGTATATATTGCAATCAGAAATTTTATATTTTATATATGTTATCAGAATTTTAAGAGATACAGAGTATAAGGAGATAGTGACAATTAAATGAAGTATTTGATCCTGAAATGGATCAAATAATGGAGAGTAAAATGTCCAAAATGTCATAATTGGAGTAATTGAAAGATTGGAATATAGCTGCATGTTTTGCATCAACATCAAATGATTTGAACTTGGTAACTTAATGTATCTACATAAGTAAATATCACTGTTCTTAGGAAATATATATGGAAGCAATAAGTGCATAAGGAACATGATGTTTTCAATATACTCTCATATGCTTAGAAAATATGTAGGTAGGTAAGTAGGTATGGAGAGAGAAAGAGAAAGAAAGAAAGAGACAACAAATGTGGCAAAATCTTAGACAGTGGTAAATCTGGATGTTTGGGTAAGGAGTATATTATTGTTATTTGTATTTTGAAATTATTTTTGCAAACTCTTCTGTAAGTTTGAATTTTAAAATGAAAATTTTAAAGAACAACAAATA
Organism: Myrmecophaga tridactyla; assembly: GCA_004026745.1. Lineage (NCBI taxonomy): Eukaryota > Metazoa > Chordata > Mammalia > Pilosa > Myrmecophagidae > Myrmecophaga > Myrmecophaga tridactyla. The sequence goes on along the minus strand of PVIY010001530.1, from coordinate 125,415 downwards.
GTACAATTCCAAGAAATCAAAAGTGAACCTCCAAAACTGGAAAGTATGGTGATGTTAGCTATGATATATTTATCAACTAAAAATTCATTTTGCCTTATAATAATATGTTCTATAAAGTAGATTTTTCTTTTGGAAGAAACCTAGAAATGTACCAGTCAATGAAAGTGAACCATAATGTAAACCATGGACTGTAGACAATAATAATGTTTCAGCATTGGCCCATAAACTTTAATTAATAGAAGGTGTTAATGGTTGGAGAAATTGTGCAGCTTATGAGGAGCCAAAACTATATGGGAACTTTCTGTATTACATGGACAAATGTTCTGTAATCATGAAAGTGGTCCAAATAATGTCTATTACAAAGAGATAAACAATTTGAGAAAAAGAAATCAGTAGGGCACCCAAGCTTGCTGAGCCTTCCTTCCTTCTCTCTTCTCCTTCTCTTCTTCTCTCTTTCTTGCTTTCTCCCTCTTTCCTTCCTTCTTTCTTTCACTTCCTTATTTCCTTTATTTAAATATTTTTATTGACACATTTTCTCACACATACATTCCATAACATTGTAAAGTCAGTAGATCACAATCTCATTGCATAGTTGTGTATTCATTACCATGATCAGTTTTTAGGACATTTGCATCATTCCAGAAAAAGAAATAAAAAGAAAAAGAGAAAAAACTCATACTTATCACTATCACACACCTAGCCCTTCCCTATCATTGGCCACTAGTATTTCCATCTACCCAATTTATTTTACCCCTTATCCCAACTATTGCTTATTTATTTTTATCCATATATATTTTTTCTCATCTGTCCATACTCTGAATAAAAGGAGCATAAGGTAGTAGGTTTAGACAATCACATAGTTACATTGTGAAAGTTATCTTCATAGAATCATCTTTGAGAATCAATGCTACTGGAACACAGCTCAACAGTTTCAGGTACTTTCCTCCAGCCACTCCAATACACCATACATTGAAAAGGGGTATAGGGTGGTGCAATGGTGGCTCTGTGGCAGAATTCTTGTCTGCCATGCTGGAGACCTGGGCTCAATTCCCAGTGCTGCCAATGCAGAAAAAAAGGGATATATATATACAGCATAAGAACAACCTCCAGGAAAACCTCTCAATTGTATTTGAGATTTCTCAGCCACTGAAACTTTATTTTATCTTATCCTTCTCTTTCCATTTTTGGACAAAAAGTCTTTCTTAATCCCTTGATTCCATGTCCTGGTTTATCCTGGGAGTTATATCCCATGTTACCTGGGTGATATACACTCCTGGAAATCATGTTCCATATGAGGGAGGGCAGTGAGTTCACCTGCCAGGTTGTTTTAAAAAGAGAGGCCACATCTGAATAACAAAAGAGGTTCTTTGAGGATGACTTTTGGGCCAATTTTAAGTAAGCTTAGCCTATCTTTGTAGGTATGTTTCATAGTGTTGAACCCCCAAGATCAAAGGCTTGGCTTATTGATTTGGTTGGCCCCACTGCATGCAAGAATATCAGAAATTCTCTAAAAGGGGGTGTTAAATATTTCCTCCTTTTCCTAAATCCCCCAAGGGGACTTTGCATATAGTTATTTATTCACTGCCCAGATTGCTGTGAGCTATATCAGGGCCTTACACTAAGCTGGATAATCCAACACACAAACCTGGTCAAACCAACAATTCTCTTATTTCTTTTTTATATTTCTACTGAGAAATCTTCACACACACACAGTTTCAACCATAGTACACAATCAATGGCTCACAGTTTCAACCATAGTACACAATCAATGGCTCACAATACCATTACATAGTGTGTATTCTACACCATGATAATTTTTGGAATATTTGCATCACTCCAGAAAAAGTATTTGGAGACTTGCCCAAAGACATATCAGTGAATAGTGGAACATGGACTCTCTCATTCCCGGAATATATTAGAATTTATTGACCACTGTGGGTGCTGGTCTACATATCAGGGAAGAGCATAGGGAAACACCTTGTGAGATTCCTTGCTACAAGGAAGTCTACATGTTTAGGAATCTTCTGGATATTAGGTGTTTGATGTCCATCCCTGCATCATATTGTCTAAGAGGGTCATAGCCTGTGAGCCCTTCTTCTCTTTGTTGAGGCCCCATTAGCAACAGAGAGATGACAACACCTTGGAATAGCATGGCAGAAAATAATTATCAATTACCCAAAGGAAAGTCAAGAGTAGGCAGCTGAGGGTGGGGCAAGATGGTAGCATAGTGAGGTATGGAGTTTATTTCTTCCTCCAGAGAAGCTAGTAAATAGCCAGGAACTGTATGGAACAGCTGCTTGGGGGACAACAGTCAGATACACAGGGTATACCAGTCTGGAATGGGTGAAATAGCTGAGATCCAAGATAGAACTGTAAGTATCCCAAGCCATAGATGCCAGCACCTCTCCCCCATGGGTATGACAGACTGGCTTCCCAAGAGGAAAGGAAACAAACTTTACTAATAGCAAGAGCTTAGCCCAAACAAGCTCCACTGTCAGAATTAATTAACAAATTTTGACTACTGAAAACAGTCCCTATGCACAGATAAACCTGGAATAAGCATTAAAGCCACCAGGAATTTTTGTCCCGGACAAGAGGGGATGAGGCTGACAGAAAAAATAAAACAGAGGCTTCCTGAGTTGGACAACACAAAATACTGGAAAAGAACCAGCCATGAGGAACACTTTGTAAGGGGGGAAAACACTTTGTGAGAGGCGAAAAACAAGACGTCTAGCTGGTGCAATCCTGCAAGACCAGGCTATTTTCTGCCTTGTCATGAGGTTTTTCCATCTTTCTTATGGAATCTTAGCCACCAGGAGCTCTGCCATATTTCCCCCTTTTTTTGTTTTGGGTCATCATTAATCCCCTCAGAAATAGCTTGCAGATAATCACTGTGCAAGCTCAAAGATATATCATGGAGTTGTTGTTTTAGAGAAATTCCTAAAATCTATACATTTTGGATTGTTTCCCCTGAAAGCCTTTTATATATACAGTCTTGCAGATTCCCATGAATATTGAGAGCTGTTCCAGGGGAGAGGAGTGACACAAATAGATGGATAGTTAAAATCACATTGAAGTGATACACAAGTAGCTAAAGCTTGTTGCTTTTCTCCTAGCCGTAAGACAACAGCCTTTAATGCATTGTCAGGTTAAAATTTCATTATCAATATCAGTTTCCTTTATAAATTCACTTGTAATATTTTTAACAAGACTATTTACTTGATCAGCAGTTTCAATGGACATAGTTAAAGAGACAATGGCTATGGTGGCAGTGGCAGATAGTATAACTACAGAAATTATACATGTGATATGAGTTCCTAGGAACCTTCTATGAATTTTTTTCAAATGCTTGTGTCACCAGAGAGATACCAGCATGTTAATAGTCCAATTTGTTGTTTGATCCAGCATTTTTAAACCTCCCCAAGTCACATTACAGACTTTGTTGAGTTTCTGTCACTTTCTTTGATGAGAGTTGTTAATCCTTATCTTCTTCAGTGGTGGAATGAGGGTCTCTGGATCCTGGGTTTTCTTTGTTTATGGGTTTCAGTTGAGCATGGTTCACTGAAGGGATTTTTTGGTGAGTCCATGGTAAGGTTTCACAAATGAGTTGGAAGCCACAATCCACCTGTAGGTATGGAGACATAAGCATAGTCTCTTCCCCAGGTTAGTAGTGGAATTGGCCCCTTCCAGAAACTATTTTCCATTGGGTACTTATAAAGTACCAATGGGTGTGGCCCCTTATGTTTTTTAGTATTGAAGTGTTTTCTTATGGCTGTGTAGCCTGCCAAATTACAATAAAAAATTAGTGTGTAGACCTTAAGTAATCTTTCCTTAGGGGAGAGTTGATCACCATCATTCCCCCTTTTTTTGTTTAAACAAACATGATTTTAAGAGGTCATGAGCACATTGTATGATGGCTTTCCCCTGTGGATTGTATGGGATGCCAGTGGAGTGTATAATATCCCACTGCTGAAAGAAAAGTTGTAATGCATAAGAAATGAAGTCCAGTTCATTGTCTGTTTTATTTTGTCTGGTTTTCTTAAAAAGGAAAATGTTTCTAGTAAATAGGCCTTTGCATGTTGACTTTTTTCACCCACATGTACAAAGACAAAGAAAGATACAATGAGAAAGGATGTTGAGACTTACATGCACATATTTCAGGTGACCAAACACAGGAATATGACTAATATCAGTTTGCCATAATTCATTGGCTTGCAGACCACAGGGATTGACTCCTCTGGGGGGTGTACACCTAGAAATCTTTTGACAGTCAGTGCATACTTTGACAATTTGTTTTGCCTGTGTGGCAGTGATGTGAAACATTTTCTGCAGAACTTCTGCATCTTGAGGATAAAATTCATGAGAGGCAACAGCCTGGTGAAAGGAGAGACTTAGAGTGACTATAGAGTTAGCTTGAGCTTTGCCCTCAGTTAATGTCCCCAGAAGCTTAGTATGAGATCAGATATGGATGAAATACAGTTGAAATTTGCATCAATGTAAGAGAGTTTGCAGAGTCAGAAAAAGAGCATGCATAAATTGATCAGGAGTTTCTTTTAACAAAGCTGTTTCAATATTTTGTACAATGTAGACTGCACATTCTCAATCACTTACAATGTTTAAAGGCTCTGCAGAAAAATATCACAAGGCTGATATGATTGCACTGATTTCTGCCTCCTGAGTGGAGATATGTTGAGAAGAGGTAAAGGAGAACCAAGAATTGTTTTCCTTCTAGGTAAATGTGACTTTAGCAATTTTTCCAGATTCATCCACTAAAACAGTTTGCACTCTGGTAAGAGGTCTGGGAGGCAATACACTGGGTATAACAAAAATAAAGTTGGCAAATTGCTGAAGCAATTGTCAGGGGGTAAGGATAACAAGATTTCTCCTGTAAAATCAGCTAGAGCTATCTGAAATTCTAAAGAAAAATGTAATAAATGTTTAAGTTGTTCTTGAATTAATTTAAGTTGTGTGTAAGCAGGATCATATCCAGTTAGTTGACAACAACGCAGTCATCTTTTGGTAATGATGGTTGCTAGTAAACAATAATAGGGATTAATAGAGTGTTTAGGAAGGTGGGAAAGGAAAACCCATTCCAGGCAAGATAGATTGGGAGTCAATTGTCTGAGAATTCCTGTAGGAGAAAGCATGGTGAAAACACAGAACAAGTATACCAGAAAGGAAGGAATGTAACAATTAAGATATTTTTGTTGGATGGAGTCCACCATGAGCTGCAGTTCTATTGGGGCTTCTGGAGTCCAAGTATGAGAAGAATTGAGATCTGATGGCCCTTTCAATGTCTTAAAAAGGTGGGTTAATTGTTATGTAGGAACTCCTAAGGAGGGCCTAATTTACTTGATAAAAACCTAATTGTTTTTGGAAATCATTTAAAGTTTTTAAGCAAGCAGTTGAAATCTGTAGATTCTGAGGCCCAACAGTTTTTTCTGTCAAAATATAACTAAATATTTTCAAGGGGAAATATGCTGAATATTTTTAGTAGGTATTTTTAGATTGGCATCTGTATTTTTTTTAAGTTGTAAAGCTGTGAAACCTTGGTTAAAGATATTCTCATTTGGAGCTGTTAATAAGTTATTATTCATATAGTGATTTATAAATATGGTCAGAAATTGAAGTCTGATAGGCTGAATAACCTGATGTATTAACAATTAACATATAGTAGGACTGTTTAGCATACCTTGAGGAAGTATTGTCCAATGATATTGAATAGAAGGGGTAGAATTATTAAAGGAACCAAGAGAGAATGCGAAGTGCTCCTTATCTTTGGTTGCTAAATGGTGAAAAAAGCAGTCTTATAAATCAAGTATAATTTGGGGTCATTCCCTTGGGATTATGGTAGGATTAGATGTTTTTAATTGTAAACACCCCATAGGTTGGATGATAGCATTAATTTGTAGTAAGTTATGTATCGATTTTCATTTTCCAGATTTTTTAGGAATAACAAACACAGGAGTGTTTCATGGACTGGTAGATTTTTCCAGGTGCCCTTCCTTTAATTGTTTTTCTACTAGTAAGTGAGAAAACTTTAACTTTTCCTCCTTTAAGGGCCACTGATTAACCTGTATTGGCATGTCAGTGAGTTAAGTAAGGGCAAGAGGTTTTAAATGATTGGAGGACCCTAGGAAAAAGGTGGTAACAATAGTTTTGCTTGCCATTGTGATAAAAAGCCTCATCTGCATAAGTTTATAGGGATAGGCATTACATAAGATTGAAACAAATCACTTTTATTGTGAGGGCTGAGGACCTGTAGCATATTCTTACTTTGTTGTGGCTTTGAGAAACACCCAATCCTCTGTACAGGAAACTGGCAGTCATTTAGTGGCCACTCCTTAGGCCAACTGGAAGTAGATATGACAGATATATTAGCTCTTGTGTTTATTTACCTGGTGAAAGGTTGGTTCCCAGTGGTAAGTTGCAACATAGGTTTATTTAAATTTAATAATTTTGCCCAAAAAACAATATTGGGTTCAGTACTGCCAAAGCCTCTGGACCCTCTCATTTGAAAATTTGCTCATCAGGTTCTTGACACTGCAATATTTTTAAGCTTTGTAAGGAAGTTTGTGGTAAAAGATTTATTTTAAATAACCTAAATAAGAGAGCAATTGGCCTAATAATTTTGTAGGGGCTGAAATTGAAAAGGAAGTTGGGGATTTTTATGACTTAGTCTTTTTAAACAGTGATATTATTCATTTATTTAATTTTTATATAGCTAAGGACATGATACAAGTTAATATAAAGTATAGGAAGTTATTTTGATGAAGCATAGACTTTCTTCTTTTTATATTGATTATTAAAAAAATAATTTTACAACTCATCATTAAAATAGAGGGAAAACTAAATTTTAGTTTTGCATTAGTATATTATTTGATATTAAAGCTTTTAGAAATTTTCTAAATAGACCCTTTTTTTAACTTTGACCATAATTTTCCTTTTTATAAAACTTCAGCAACTTATATTTATTCAGGCCTTGTTTTATACTTTTCTTTATCTGTAACAGTCATTTAATTTATTTTAGGAAAAAACTACTTTCTCTCTCTCTTTTAATACAAAGCATCTTTTATATTTTTCATATTTTAGTTATTAAAATGATTTGGAAAATGTGGTAGCAAACATCCTACCACATACAATTACCTTTAAAATTAAACTTGCTAGAATAATGTTAAATACTTAAAATTCTTTAGTTAATACATATTTGAAACAATATATAATTTTTATAGAGATTGATGGTACATATAGATGTTATACTTGTTTTCTAGAAAATTGTTATTTCTTTAAAGTTTTATGATTACTATACATTTGTAAAAAGCTTGGATATAAGGCACTTCATTTCATTTGTGACTTTTTACAAAATAAATTTAATTATAAATGCTATTGAAATTTAAAGTTTTATTTTTAAGCTTTTTTCATTGATGTTTAATTTATGCAATGGTCAGATTCCAATTAGCTTCTGTGACTGGGCCCAGGTAGTCTTCTTGGAACTGGCTAGGGACTGAGAGCAGCTTTCTGGGACCTTGATAACTTTATTAAAGTACATCTCCTTCTGGGAGGATAGCCAGTCCTCCCAGCTGGAGTGCACATTTCAACAATTTCTTACCAAGGTCACATGATGGAGTACACAAGAGCACATTTGCTTCAATGGGAATTTGCCTGTCAATATTTTGAATGGCTTGTTGGTCAGCCTTCTTGAAATTCTAATCACTAAATACTATACTGAGCAGGAGTCACAATTGTTTTAACAAGAGTTTTTTAAATCCCATGTGCATATTTGATAACTGTGAGCAGTAGGTTCTACAGTTTCTTTTATAAAGAAGCTTTGGAGTCCATTTTTATTAACACTTATTTTTAGTACTTTTAAATACCATATAAGGAAGGGATGTATGCTAAGGTTGCCCATGTTGAACAATCTTAAGAAATTGTTCCTACTCTTTACAAAGATCAGAGCCCATAGTTTCAAAAGTGAAAGAGGAATGGAAGCATGCTGGCACTAACTAGGGTACTGGGATTCTCTTACTCTGAGAATTTGTCCAGACAAAATTCAATCCCTAGGCATTGCTTCTGCAGCTCTTAGTCTCAAAAGAGATGACAAGACCCCAAGATGGGTGCCACTTGTCATCTCTGAATACTCCATACTGCAGAGAGTTTCAGGAGAGCTGCATAAAAAGAAAGAAGAAGTGAACTTCTTGAAAGGCAGAAAGCTGTTTATTAGAGTTACTCAGTTGATTACATACCTTTGCTACAGTTACTATTTTTAGAATACTTTTGATGTCATACATACTAAAGGAATACATACAATACATACATACATACACTAGATATGTAAGGGGAATGCTTTTATCCAAAGTTGTTTATCAAGTACCAGCCATGAGAAACACTTTGTAAGGTGGTGAAACACATTGTGAGAGGGGAAAACTGACATCTAGCTGGTGAAATACCACAAGGCCAGGCTGTTTTCTGCCTTGTCATGAGGTTTTCCATCATTCTGATGGGATCTTAGCCACTGAGTGCTCTAACATAGATTTAATGGACAACTTCCTAGAAAGACATGAACAACCAACTTTGACTTTAGAAGAAATAGAAGATCTCAACTAACCAATCACAAGTAAAGAGATTGAATTTGTCATCAAGTAGTTCCACAAAAGAAAAGTCCAGGTAGAGATGACTTCACATATAAATTCTACAAAGCATTCAAGAAAGAATTAGTACCAGTACTGCCCCAATTCTTCAAAAAAATTGAAAAATAGGGAAACTCATTCTAAGAAGCCAACATCATACTAATAACAAACTGAGACAAAATACTACAAATAAAGAAAATTGTGGATCAATCACTTTAATGAATATAGATGGAATAATCCTAAACAAAATATTTGCAAATCAAATCCAGCAGCACTTTAAAAGAATTATGCACCATGATCAAATGGGGTTTATTCCAGGAATGCAAAGCTGGCTCAACCTAAGAAAATCAAATAATGTAATAATCCATAATAAGTCAAGGTAGAAACATCACCTAATCATCTCAATTGATGAAGAAAAGGCATTTGACAAAAATCAACTTACTTTCTTAATGAAAACACTTCCAAGGATAGGTATAGAAGGAAATTTCCTCAACATGATAAAGGGAATGTATGAAAAACCCACAGCTAATATTATCTTCAATGGGGAAACATTGAAAGCTTTCCTACTAAGATCAGGAACAAGACAAGGATGCCCACAGTCACCATTGTTATTCAACACTGTGATGGAAATTCTAGGGGGAGAAATTGCCAAGAAAAATAAATAAAAGGCATCCAAATTGGAAAGAAAGAAGTAAAACTTTCATTGTTTGCAGATGATATGATATTATATGTCATCAACCCTGCAATATTTATAGCAAAGCTACTAAGCTAATAAATGAGTACAGAAAAAGCAGAAGTGTGCAAGATCAACACCCAAATAATCAGTAGCATTTCTATATATAAGTGATAAGCAATCTGAGGGGGAAATCAGGGGAAAATTCCACTTACAATAGCCACCGAATGAATAACCTATTTAGAAACAAATTTAACTGAGGATAAAAAGACATATAGAAAGAAAACTGCAAAAAATTGCTAAAGGAAATCACAGATCTAAATAATTGGGGCGGCAAACCATGTTCATGGATTGGAAGACTAAATGTACTTAAGATGTCAATTCTACAAAATTCATTTATAGGTTCAATACAATACCAATTAAAATCCCAACAACTTACTTTTCAGAAATAGAAAAAACAATAACCAAATTTATTTGGAAGGGCAGTGTGCCCTGAATAGCTAAAACAATCTAGATAAAGAAAAATAAAGTCACACTATCTGACTTTAAAGCATAGTATGAAGCTACAATGTTCAAAACAGCATGATACTGACATAAAGATAGATATACTGACCAATGGGATCAAACTGAGTTTTCAGAAATAGACCTACTCATCTATGGACAATTAATCTTTGATAAGGCTGTCAAGCCAACCCATTTGGGAGAGAGGAACCTCTTCAATAAGTGGTGTTTGGAGAACTGAATATACATATGCAAAAGAAATAAAGAGGATCTATATTTTATACCCTATACAAAAATTAACTCAAAATGGATCAGAGACCTGAACATTAGAGTTAAGACCATAAAACTTCTAGAAGATAATGTATGGAAGCATTTACTAATTTTGTAATAGGAGGTTGCTTCCTAGACCTTACACTGAAAGGATAAGAAATGACAAAGAAATACATGAATGGGATCTCCTCAAAACTGAACACTTTTGGGTATCACATAACCTTGTCAGGAAAGTGAAAAGGCAGCCCATGCAATGATAGACAATATCTGGAAACCACATATCAAGTAAGCATTTAAAATCCAGAATAAATGAGATTCTTCAACTCAACAACAAAAGGACAAACATTCCAATTAGAAAAAGGGGAAAAGACATGAGCAGACACTTTTCAGAAGAAGAAATAAAATTGGATAAAATGTACACTAAAATATGCTCAACTTCACTGGCTATTAGGGAAATACAAATCCAAACCACAATGAGATATCACCTCACACCCACTAGAATGGCCATTGTGAAAAAAAACATAAAATGAGTGCTGGAGAAAATACGGAGAAAGTGGCACACTTTTCCACTCTTGGTGGGTATGTAAGATGGCACAACTTCTCTGAAAGGCAGTTTGGTGTTTCCTCAGGAAAACCTGAGAAAGTAAAGTATACAATTGTCATATGATCCCACAATCCCATTACTAGGGATATATTTAAAGGAAATGAAAGGAAGAACACATATGGAAATTTACACACCAATGTTTACAGTAGCATTACTTATGATTGTCATGTGACAGAAGCAGTTCAGAACTCCATCAATGGATAAGTGGTTAGACAAGCTGTTGTGTGTGTGTGTATATATATGTATATATATGATGGAATATTATGCAGCTGTAAAAGAATAAGTTCATGAAACATGTGATAATATGGATAAACCTTGAGGACACTGTTATGAGTGAAATTAGCCGGAAACAAAAGGACAAACACTGCATGGTCTCCTTAATATAAACTAATATCAATGAGTGATCTTTGAGTGTTAAAGTTAAGAATATAGGTTATCAGGAGATAGAAAGAGGTTCGAGATTGGGCATTTGATGCTGAAGGAATACAAATTTGCAACAGGATTGATTGTAAAAGTTCAGAAATGGAGTGCACAATACTATCTGATAGTAGCACAATAATATATGTGTTCCAGTTTGCTAGCTACCAGAATGCAAAGCACCAGAGATAGACTGACTTTTAATAAAAGGGGGGTTATTTACTTAAAAATGTAAAGTTCCTCAGAGGAAAGGCAGCTAACTTCCAACTGAGGTTCTTTCATACATGGGAAAGCACAGGGCAGTCTTTGCTGACCTTCTTTCCAGGCCTCTTTATTCCAACAACTTTCCCCAGGGTTATTCTTTTCTGCATCTCTAAAGGCCTGGGCTGAGCTGTGAGTGCTGAGATGAGGTATGCTGAACTGCTTGGGCTGTGCTATGTTGAGCTCTCTCATTTAAGCTTCCAGACAATTAAATCAAACATCATTCATTGCAGCAGGCTTGCCTCCTAGCTGACTGCAGATGTAATCAGCAACAGATGAGGTTCACATGCCATTGGCTTATGTCCACAGCAATAGAACTAGGCACCTTTACCTGGGCAAGTTGACACCTAAACCTAACTACAACATATCCACCCCTTGTCAACTTGGCAACTATACACATCACCTTAAATGATATTAAAGTGGCAAAAATTTTCTTCTGGTTGTGGACCTATGAATTTCAAAACAAGTTGTCTGGTGCCAATATGCAAAGGAGGACAGTCATAGGATACACATTTTCATTTCCATAGAGAGAAATTGGGAGGAACACAGGAGTCACAAGACCCAAACTTTTCTGAAAACCTGCAGGGCAAACACCATTGGATTTCAGAGTCTGAAAGTCATTTATCCTTCAGCTTTAGAAAGTGGCAGTCTCACCCTTTCCAAGGACCTATGCAGTGGCCTGTCTCTTTCTGAATCAACTTTGGGGGACATTGAAGAGACCACATTTATCTTGGCTCCACCCTCCACAAGCCTCAGGGACACACCTGGGCTTTGCCATTTCCAGGGCTTTTGCTCAACCCCTCCATGTGGTGGCAGCCAGGCTATCCTAATTCCCCAAAGAGGGTCTTGTGCCTTCTTCAAGGCCTGAAGTGGCACAACTCTTCTACTGCAATGAGGTGGGAGACTCATCCTCTGCCTTCAGGCAAATTCACCCTCTCCATGTATATGGGTGTGTCCACTCTCCTGTCCCAAGGTTTCTTGACTTCAGACCTGAACTTCCATGGTTCTCACTCTGCAAACTAATTTGTTCATTTTGTGTCCCCCTTTGTCCAGACTGGCAGTGGTCACATTTACACCAACAGTCTCTTCAAGCACTCCAGGACTTCTCCATCATTCTCTTCACAGTTCCTCCAAAATCTTCCTCTTAGCCATCCAAAAAACCATTCCAACATATCTGGCATTTGCAAACTACAGTAGCACCCCACTTCTCAGGTACCAAATCTGTTCTAGTTTGCCAAAACTCAACACACCAGACATTGATTGGCTTTTAATAAAAGGGGATTTATTTAGTTAAAAATGTATAGTTCTTCAGAGGAAAGGCAGCTAACTTTCAACTGAGGTTTTTTTCTTACACAGGAAGACACGGGGTGATCTCTACTGGCCTTCTTTCCAGGTCTCTGAGTTCCAACAACTTTTCAGGGTGATTCCTTTCTGCATTTCCAAAGGCCTGGGCTGAGCTGTGAGTGCTGAGATGAGGTATGCTGAGCTGCTTGGGCTGTGCTATGTTAAGCTCTCATTTAAGCTTCCAGCCAATTAAATCAAACATCATTCATTACAGCAGGCACATCTCCTAGCTGACTGCAGATGTAATCAAGAACAGATGAGGTTCACATATTTATTAGCAGAATGGTGTCCACAGCAATAAAAGTAGGCACCTTCACCTGGCCAAGTTGACACCTTAACCTAACTTCCAGAATATGTAAACTGAATGAAGCTGTGTATGAACATCATAGAGGGATAAGGGCTGAGGCATGTATGAAACCATAAGGAAAGACAGAGGATAAAGACTGAGATTGTATAATTTAGGAATTCCAACAACAGACAATGATGATGACTAAATATACAAATATAAAAACATTTTTCATGAGGGAAAACAAAAGGAAATCAACATTGCAAGGTGTTGTAAATGGGGTGGTGCAGAGGAAAAAATGCAATCAATGCATGCTAATACAGTAACATTGTAATATTCTTCCACTGAATGTAACAAAAGCATTATGTCAAAACTAAATGTCAACAAGCAGAGGGTGTAGGGCAGGGGTATGGATTCTTTTTTGAGGAAGAGGAAATGTCTTCATAAAGATTATTGTGGCAAATCTATGTCTTTTTTCTTAGGTTAGATTTTACGATGTATGAATAAAACTGTTTAAAAATAAACAGAGAAAAAAATGTGCCACAGAAAATATGCAGAAAGAGATGAATCTATTTACTCATTGCAGAGAAGCTGAGAAGTGCAGCCCCTCCTGAGGACAGCCTGGTGGTTCCACAGGAGCCTCAGGGGAGGGGTTGTCATATGATCTTGCAACTGCATTGCTAGGTACATACCTGGAGGAACTAAGAGTGGGACTAGGAATGGGTATTTGCACACTGGTGTTTATGACAGCGCTTCATGATTCACAATGGATGGTGGTGGCCCAAGGGTACAATTGCTGAGGGAAGGAAGGGGTAATGTGTTGTATACATACAATGGACTACTGAGCAGCTTCAAGAACGAATGAAGTTGTGAGGTATGCAACTAGGTGAATGAATCATAGGGACAGTATATTGAATGAAATGCCAGAAAAATAGACACATTATCTCACTCATATAGACTCCCTATAATGTACACTCACAGAATTGAAGTTGACAGCACAGGTTATCAGATTGGGACCTAATACAAAATATCCTAGATTGTATGCCCTTACAGCACTTACATATATTCAGGAGTAGTGACTGGTATTTCTGAATCCTGAGATACTTAGCTATTTGAGTATAACCTTGTCATTCCCTGAACATTTGGGTATGTATGTGACACATGTATCTCTGAGTTATAACACTGAAGCTATGAAAGTCAGCATTACCCTACACAGCAACTGTTTTAAAAAGTTGAAAAAGTGATGAGACTGCAGCTTGAGGTATGAATGAAACTGATTTGGATAGGAATAATATAAAACAGAATACAGGGTAAGGGAAGATATGGTCCATTTTTTAAAAATTTCAACTTCTGTATGAAACCAAAAGAAAGGATATTTATTTGGGGCAAATTTATATTTTGAGTAGTGTATTATTTAATTTAACTTGTATGAGAAATCTATTTGAACACAATAATTATATGGAATCTTGAATAGGGCATCAGATTCCATTGGCTTTTACCAGTTAGTGTTATGCCATGATATATCCAGAGTAATTTGGATATAGAATATAAAAGCATTTTCAAAGTCCCTTTGGGGGACTTGGGAAAAAGTAGGAAATATTCAACTCCCCCATCTGCGGAGTTCCTGATGATTTCACAAACAGTGGGGACAACCAATTGAATAGGCTGATCCCCCATCTTGAGATTTACCCCATGAAATTTATTCCTGCAAAGGAGAAGCAAAGCCTACTGATAATTAAAACTGTGAGTCACTCCCATTGAACCACTTTTGTTGCTCAGATGTGCCCTCTCTCTGTAAGCCAACTTGGCAGGTGATGTCACTGTCCTACCCCACTATATGGGACATGACTCTGAGGGGTGTAAATCTCCATGGCAAAGTGGGACAGTACTCCCGGGATGAACTGGGACCAAGAAAGACTTCTTGACCAAATGGGGGAAGAGAAAAAATAGATTAAATAAAGTTTCAGAGGCTGAGATATTCCAAACAGAGTCAAGAGGCTATCTTGGAGGTTATTCTGATGCATTACATCCATATCCTTTTTTAGTTTATAGTGTTTTGGAGCCACTAAAAAGAAGTACCTGAAACTGTTGAGCTGTTTTCCTGGAGCCTTGATTCTTAAAGATGATTAACTATATAGCTTTTATGATGTGACTGTATGATTGTGAAATCTTCATGTCTGATATCCTTATTCAGGGTATGGACAGATAAGAAAAAATAAGATTAAAAGTTAATAAATAATAGGAGGGATAAAGAGTAAAACATTGGGTAGATTGAAATACTAGATGACAATGAGAGGGAAGGGCCATTTCTATCCTAAGCTCTTTGATAGGAGCAATCATTGGGCCCAGGTCACTTTGGTACATGTAGGGAATTAGCCACATGTTGTCTCTGCCCTGGGACCACAGTGCTGCATGATAAACTGTGCCAGGGAACACACATTGGGAATCTTGGCTTTCCTGAAATCACACAGGCAGTGGAGAAGTAATCAAAGCTTAGAACCTAGAGATGAATCCATTCACTGCACAAGAACAAGTATGAGTTGTAGTTTTTTCTTCCCATTCAGGGATTGTCAGTGTCTTACTGTCAGTGCTGATAGGAAGTGTTTGGAGATGTGGGTCATGCACAATTGATTTTAAGGAATTAGTGAGAGAGTGAAAGGCATGGGCTAAACCATTCAGTGGAAAGAATCAGAGCATATTCCCTCTTTGGTCTCAGTGCTTTTTCTTGATTGTTTCCTCATATGGCCCTGACCCCACTGGATGTCAAGTCTAACTACTCAGCACCTACCTAAACCTTCCACAACCTTCAGAATTAAATATCAGCTGCCAAAAGCCCCATCCATATATAGGCCCATGGCTCTGCACTTCATCCTCTAACAAGAATCCTAGCAGAGGGGCAAATGAGCACCTCAGCCATTATTCCCATTCCAGCTCTCATCCACCTTGCATATGCATGGAAGCCCAGGGCAGAAATACACCCCAACCCAAGTTTGATCATGTTTGTATTTTTTACAGTCAGCATTACATTACTTTAGTTAGAAAGAAATAATTTTGATATGAATATAAATATCTATGTTATAAAAATACAAATTTCATTCATTAATTATTAAGGAGAGAGAACGATGTTGGAAGGACAATTTTTGGACACCCTTAAGGACTTCTGAGATCAGTCAACTTGGACACAGAAAGGGGATGTCCATCCCTAGTTGGACAAGTCAAATGCCTGTACAGAAGTACACAAAGAGACATCACATCCTGTCACCAATGCCTTATTTAATATAAGCACTTTTTTGATTGATGTGTCATGAATCTCTTTTCAGCCCCTTCACTTTTGTCTGTCCTCCTAAAGATGAAGAATTAGCTGACAACAAATTACATATTTAGTATTCCTTCTGTGTGTTAACTATGCCCTCTCCTATACTGAGACTGAAACACACAGAGCCATGTGCCCAGGAAGCCAGACTTCTTGATCTCTTCTCAAACTATTCACACAGAAACTGGTTTGGAAGTGCTAAGGATCATTCAATCCCAAATGTCTTCATCTTTCAGGGAAGCAGAACACAAACTCTAGCAAATGTTTTTTTCTAGGATTAATTATAGAAAATTAGTTAATGGTACAGAAATCTGAATGGAAAAAAGCAATCTCCCATTAATAAATTATTAAGATGGACCAATAATATGATTACCACAGAAGGCCACACACAGTTGAGCCAGCACATGTGTAGAGGAAAAGAGGAAAGGCAAATACAGAAGAAAAGCACCCACACCAAACTCAGAGTATTTGAACAGATGATGATGGAATGGATCACTGGGAGGACAGTATTTGTAGGGAAAGTCTGAAGTTAGTCTGTCTCTGGGAGGAATCTTAAGGAAGCTAAGAACTTGGCCATTCACCCATGGAAATGAAAAGCCTATGACCAGGCACATACTTCCTTTGTCACAGTCCCTCAATCCATCAAATATCAATGATGGATTTATAGAATATTATAGCACTGAGAGCATTTTCCAACTGAACTAACTTTATTCCATTTTATTTACACTTCATCTAAAAGGACCATTCCCCAACCCACCAAAGATATCATTTCCATCTTTTTTCCCTCTTTTTTAAACTTTTTAAATTGTATAATATAACATGTATACAAGCAAAGAAAGAGGAAAAAAAGCAATAGTTTTCAAAGCATTCTTCAACAAGTAGTTACAGGGCAGGTCCAAGAGTTTCTCATGGGCTACCATACCATTATCTCATATTTTTCCTCCTAGCTGCTCCAGAATATAGGAAGCTAGAAGGAATAATTATATTTTTATCATCACAATCAACTATTCTTTCTTTTTTCTGAAAAATAAAATATATTTAAAAAGCAATAAATGTCAAAGCACAGCACAGCAATTAGTTGTAGAACAGATTTCAGAGTTTGGTATGGATTACAATTCCACAACTTTAAGTTTTTACTTCTAGCTGCTCTAAGATCCTGGAGACTAAAAGAAATATCAATTTAATGATTCGACAATCATATTCATTTTTAAACCCTACATTCTCTGTATAGCTCCACCATAAACTTTAATCTTTCTATCCTACTCTTTATAGGTATTTTGGCTAAGGCTATTCTAATTTATTCATGTTGGAAGGGGGTGTCAGTAATATAGGGTAGGGAGACGGAGCTAGCTGATGTTCTGGAAAGGCTGGGCCCTCTGGGTTTCAGGACTTATCTTGTCTAGGGACCCATCTGAAAGTTGTAGGCTTCTGGAAAGTTACCCTAGTGCATGCAAACTTTGTAGAATCTTATGTATTGCCTAGGTGTTCTTTAGGATTGGCTGGAATGATTTTGGTTGAAGTTTAGCAAGTTATTATAGGTAGCAATGTCTAATGGAAGCTTGCGTAAGAGTTACCTTCAGAGTAGTTTCTTGACTCTATTTGAACTCTCTCAGTGACTTATACTTTATTGTTTACACTTCTTTCCCCATTTTAGGAAGGATAGAATTGTTGATACCATCGTGCCAGGGTTGGACTCATCCCTGGGAGTCATCACCCACACCATCTGGGAGACTTTTACCCGTGAATATCATGTCCTACAAAGTGGGGAGGGCAATGATTTCACTCACAGAGTTGGTTTTAGATACAGTGAGGCCACATCTGAGAAGCAAAAGAGGATCCCAGAAGTAACTCTTAAGCATACCTTTGGGACTAAGCTTATCCACTACCTACATAAGCTTCACAAGAATAAGCCTCAAGATCAAGTGCTTGGTCTATTGATTTGGGAGCCCTAATGTGTGACATAGTATCAGAGGATTCCATGATGGTAAAGTTTAATAGTTCCCTATTTTATCTCCCATCCCTCAAGGGACTTTGATAATACCTTTTGATTATCTGCCTAATATATTCTAGGATGTATCCAGGCATCATATTGAGCTATCCAGGATTAAAGGCCCACATTCTTATTCTGAGCTCCCTGTGTTTCAATTGCTCATTTGAACAATTGTTTCAGTTGTTCAAATGAGCTATCCAGACAGGTTCAGTTAAATTATGTGCTACAGAAAATTTAAGTTCCAGACAAAATAAACCTTTCTTTGTTTGGTCTCAAAGTGTAGGTGCAGTTCTAAAACATAGACAAATGTCTTCCTTATCCCTGTTTTCTGGATTACCTGAATTCCAACCTGATTTACTTCTTACTTATCCCTAATACCTGGTTATAGACATATAAAATATCCTCTCAAAATCCAGAAATAATAGTTATGACTCTGGTCTAAATGTGTCTGTTGTAAAAGCTAGCAATCTAGGCCCCTGATTTCTTATAAACATTTTCTAAAGGAAGCCATACAATAATTGTTCCTTTGATTCTGGGTTATTTTGCCTCACCAAATATCCTACAGGTTCACTCACACCATTCCACACCTCAAAACTTCATTCCTTTTCATAGGAGCACAATATTTGATCAAATGTATACACCATCGTTCACCAGTCTACTTCTCAGTCACTGCATCCTTCAGCCACCTGCATTCATTCAGCATCATATATAATTCCCATAGTCCACAGTCTATCAAAACTATCAATTTTAGATCATTTCATTCTTCTGAAGAGAAAGATAACCAATAAACACACCATCAATAAATAGAAAGTAAAAACCTCTCCTTAACTCTTGTCTCACCCCCATTATTTACCCCTGGTGTTGCTGTGGCACTGCTGATGTTTTCCTGTTAAATATAGCCCATAGAATGCAATAGCAGTTTTCCCTCTATACCCTGAATTTTACACTCTCTGTACAAGATTCGTACCTTGATGATGTTTTTGCAATAACTTATTTATATTTCTAGTGTTAATCAGTGGGAAGCATAGGTCTATACAACTCCTTTCAATCACGTTAACCTTCAATATGGTAATATTACTTATAGACCCACTGGAAAACTGCATTCACTTCTATCTATTTCCTTATATTTGAATTCAAACTCTTTAGCTAACCACTCACCCATCTCTAGTTTCTATGTATCACTAAGTCCCCTATATTTTGTATTATAAGCCTCTGATTTTTTTTACCACTGTCATAAAAGTGGTATCATTCAGTATCTATCTTTTTGTGTCTGGTTTATTTCATTCAGTATTATGTCCTCAAGGCTCAGCCATCTTGTCACATGCTTCAAGACATCATTAATCTTACTGCTGCATAATATTCCATCATATGTACATACCACATTTTGTTAATCCACTCATCTGTTGATGGGCATTTAAATTGTTTTCAACTTTTGGCAATTCTGAGTAATGCTGCTAGGAACATTGGTGTGCAAATGTCTATTTGTGTCACTGCTTTCATTTCTTCTGGGTATATACCAAGTAGTGCTATTCTTGGGTCATAGGGCAACTTAATATTTAGTTTCCTAAGGAACTTCAAATTGTCTTCCATATGGCTGTACCATTATACATTACCACCAGCCATGCATAAATGTCCAAATATCTCCACATTCTCTTCAACATTTGCAGTTTCTTGTTTGTTTAATAGCAGTCATTCTTGTAGGGGTGAGGTGATATCACAATGTAGTCTTTATCTGCATATACCTTATAGCTAATGAAAATGAGCATCTCTTTATGTGATTTGAGCCATCTGTATTTGTTTTTCAGAAGAATGCCTGTTTATATTTTAGCCCATTTCATAATTGGGTTGTTTGTTCCTTTGTTGTTGATTTGTATAATTTCATTATGTATACAGGATATCAAACCTTTGTCCAATGCATGATTTCCAAATATTTTCTCCCATTGAATTGGCTGCCTCTTCACCTTTTTGACAAAGACTTTTGAGGTGCAGTAGCATTTTATTTTAAGGCATTCCCATTTATCTATTTTTTTCTTTTGTTGCTTATGCTTTGGGTGTAAAGTTTAGGAAGTTATCTCTTATTATTAAGTCTTGAAGATGTTTCCTTACATTTTCTTCAAGAAGCTTTATTGTGCTTGTTCTTATATTTAGGTATTTGATTCACTTTGAGTTAATTTTTATGTAGAGTGTAAGGTAAGCATCTTCTTTCATTCTTTTGGCTATTGATATCCATTTCTCCCAAGCCCATATATTGAGAGACTATTTTGTCCCAGTCCAGTGGATTTGGGGGCCTTGTCAAAAATCAGTTGACCATAGATTTGGTGGTCTATTTCTGCACTCTCAATTTGATTCTATTGTGCCAGTACCATGCTATTTTGCCCTCTATAGCTTTATAATAAATTTTAAAATCAGGAAGTGCTAGCCCTCCCACATCAATGCTCTTTAGGATACTTTTAACTATTCAAGGTCTCTTTCCCTTCCAGATGAATTAGGCAACTAGCCTTTCCAAGTCTGGAAAGTAGGTTGTTAGAATTTAGATTGGTACTGCATTGACTCTGTTGATCAATTTGGGTAGGGTTGACATCCTAACTATATTTAAACTTCCTATCCATGAGCATGGAATACATTTACACCTATTAGGATCTTCTTTAATTTCTTTTAGCAATGTTATACAGCTTTCTGTGTATAAGTCCTTTACATCCCTAGTTAAGTTCATTCTTAAGTACTTGATTCTTTTAGTTGCTATTTTGAATAGAATTTTTTCCTTAACTGACCCCTCAGTTAGGATATTGTTTGTGTATAGAAATGTACCTGATTTGGGGACATTAATATCATGTCCCATCATCTAGCTGAATTTGTTTATTAGCTCAATGAGCTTTGTTGTAGATTTCTCAGAATTTTCTGAGTATAGTATCTTATCTGCAAATAATGAAAGTTTTACTTCTTCCTTTCCAATTTGGATGCCTTTTATTTCTTTTCTTGTCTGATTGCTCTAGCAAGAACTTCTAGTACAATGTTGAAAAATAATGATGACAAAGGGCATGCTTTTCTTTTTCCTGATCTTAGCAGGAAAGTTTTCAGTCTCTCCCCCTTGAGTACAATGTTGGCTATCAGATTTCATATATGCCCTTTATCTTATTAAGGAAGTTACCTGTGATTCTTATCTTTTTTTTGTATGCTGTAAGAATTTTTTGTTTGTTCACTTTTGTTCATTTCTTTTGCTTGTTTGTTTTAGGAAGTGCATAGGCCAAGAATCAAACCTGGATCTCCTGTAGGACAGACAAGAATTCTATTACTGAACTACCTTCATACCCCTGATTCCTCTCCTTTGAAGTGTTTTAATCAGAAAAGAATGTTGAATTTTGTCAAATCCTTTTTCATCATCAATCAAGAAGATCATTTGATTTTTCCTTTTGATTTGTTAATCTGCTATAGTACATTAATTGGTTTTCTTGTGTTGAACCATTCTTGCCTTCCTGGTATTAATGCTACTTGGTTGTGATGTATAATTCCTTTAATTTGTTGTTGAATTCACTTTGCTAGTATTTTGTTGAGAATATTTGCATCCATGTTCATTAGGAATATTGACC
The DNA here is from genome assembly GCA_004026745.1 of Myrmecophaga tridactyla. Taxonomy (NCBI): domain Eukaryota; kingdom Metazoa; phylum Chordata; class Mammalia; order Pilosa; family Myrmecophagidae; genus Myrmecophaga; species Myrmecophaga tridactyla. Next base: position 103,542 of record PVIY010001530.1, on the reverse strand, counting down.
AGTAGTTTTCCTTTCTTATAGCATTTTTATCTGGTTTTGGTATTAAAATGATATTAGCGTCATAAAATGAGTTAGTTAGTTTCTGTTTTCCTTAACTTTTTGGAAAAGTTTGTGCAGGATTGGTGTTAGTTCTTTTTGGAATGTTTGATAAAATTCCCTTGTGAAGCCATCTGCCCCTGGGCTTTTTTGTAGAAAGACTTTTGATAACTGATTGAATCACTCTACTTGTGATTGGTTTGTTGAGATCTTCTATTTCTTCCTAACTCAGAGTAGTTTGTTTGTGTATTCCCAGGAATTTGTCCATTTCATCTAAGTTGCCTAGTTTGTTGGCATCTAGTTGTTCATAGTATCCTGTTATTATTTCTTTAAGGTCTGTGGTGATGCACCCATTCTCATTTATGATTTTGAGATTTTTTGCATCCTCTTTCTTTTTTCCTTTGCCAGTCTTGCTAGTGGCCCATCAATTTTACTGATTTTCTCAAAGAACCAACTTTTGGTTTTATTGATTCTTTCTATTGTTCTTTTGTTCTCCCATTCATTTTACTCTGCATTAATATTTCTTATTTCTCATCTACTATTTTCTTTGGGCTTAGTTTGGTATTCTTTCTCTAGTTCCTCTAGGTGAGCATTTAAATCCTCAATTTTTGCTCCTTCTTGCTTTTTAGGGCAATAAATTTCCCTCTCAGCATAGCTTTTGCCACATCCCATAATTTCTGATATGCTGAATTCTCATTTTCATTTGTCTCCAGAAAGCTGCTGATTTCTCTAGCAATTTTTTCCTTGACCCACTGGTTTTTAAACATGTGTTATTTAATCTCCATATATTTGTAAATGTTCTCATTCTTTGGTGGTTATTGATATACAGCTTCCTTCCATTGTGATCCAAGAAGGTACTTTGAATAATTTTAACATTATTTAATTTATAAAGATCTCTTTTGTATCCCACCATTTGATCTATCCAGGAGAACATTCCATGGGCAGTAGAAAAGAATGTATTTCCTGGTGTTTTGAGGTATAATGACCTGTACATGTCTGTTAGGTCTAATAAATTTATCAAATTGTTTAACTTCTCTATTCCCTTGTTGATCTTCTGTTTGGTTGTTCTATCTATAGAGGAGAGTTGTGTATTGAATTCTCCTACTATTATTTTTGAAACATCTATTGCTCCCTTCAGGTTTGCCAATGCCTGTCTCATGTACTTTGGAGCTCCTTGATTGGGGCATAAACATTTATAATTGTTACTTCTTCTTGGTGAATTGTTCCTTTTATTAATATGTAGTGTCCATCTTTGCCTCTTATGATGTATTTACATTTAAAGTATTTTGTCTGATATTAGTAGAGCAACTCTGCTTTCCTTTGGTTACAATTTGCATGGAACATCTTTTTCATTCTTTCAGTTTCAATCTATATGTATCCTTGTGTCTACAATGAGTCTCTTGTATGCAGCATATAGCTGGATTATATATCTTAATCCATTCTGACAATCTGTACCTTTTTCTTTTTACATGGGCAGGCATTGGGAAATGAACCCAGGTCTCCAGCATGGCAGGCAAAAAATCTGCCACTGAGCCACTGTCACACTACCCCAATCTCCACCTTTTAATTAGTAAATCTAGTCATTTAACATTCAAAGTTATTACTGAAAATGCCTTTCTCAAATCCACCATCTAACTTTTTGGATTTTATTTGTCAGGTCTATATATTCTTTACCCTCTCTCTTTTTATCCTTTAAGTTACCACTACTGACTTACTGGTATTCTTCAATTCCATGCTCTCTTCCAGACCTCCCTCTCCTGTTCTTTTTTTTTTATTATTCACCTAACAGAACTCCCTTTAATACTTCTTGTACAACTGCTGTCTTGTTTTCAAATTCTTTCAGGATTTATTTGTTTGTGAAATTTTAATCTTCCTTCAGTTTTGAAGTACAATTTGGCTGGGTACAAAATTCTTGGTTGGAAGTCGTTCTCTTTCAGGATCTTAAAAATATTACACCACTGCCTTTTCACCCCTATATGTCAGTTGAGTAGCCTGAACTCAGTCTTATGTGGTTACCCTTTGTGTGTAGTAGATTGTTTTTCTCTTTCCAATTTCTGGATATTCTGCTTCTCTTCAACATTTTCAGACTGATTAATATGTGTCTTTGGGAAGATCATTTGGATTTATTCTACTCAGAGTTCATTGAACTTCTTTGACTTGCATTATTTATGTCTTTTAACAAGATTGGGAAGTTTTCCCCCCGTTATATCCTCAATTAATCTTCCTAGTCCTTTACTCTTCTCTCCTCTTTCTGGGACACCAATTGTTCCTGTATTTGTGCATTTTATTTTGTCTAGCACTTCCCTGAGATCCAATTCAATTTTTTCCATTGTTTTTTGCCATTTACTGTTCTGAGTATTTGAAATCAGTTGTCCTGCCCTCTAGTTCATACATTCTTTCTTTTGCCTCTTCAAATCTGCTTTTGGGTGTCTCTAGTATATTTTTTTTATTTTGTTTACAACATCTTTAATCTCTGTGATACCTGCTATTTTTCAATTTATTCTTTCAAATTCCTCTTTATACCCTTCTAGTGTCTTCTTGATCTCCTTTATGTCATTAGCCATATCATTAATTTTATTTAGTAGAATAATACTAACACCTTTGTTTAGCTGTTCCAACATCTGCTCTTCTCTGGGGTTTTAATTTTTCCCTTTGGCTGGGCTATATCTGTCTGTATCATGGTACGCTTAGTAATCTTCTGCTATCTTCATGGCATGTAAATATCTTGATTGGTTTACTTCAGAAGTTGATTTCATTCAGTAGTCTAAAGTCTTGTATTTGCATGATAGATGTGGAGCAGGGTGCAGGGCATTGGAAGGTATAAAAATGTGGAGATGTGTTGCTATGCAGGTGTTCTAGTTTGCTAGCTGCTGGAATGCAGCACACCAGAGATGGATTGGCTTTTAATAAAAGGGGGTTTATTTCATTAGTTCTTCAGAGGAAAGGCAGCTAACTTTCAACTGAGGTTCTTTCTTATGCAGGAAGGCACAGGGTGATCTCTACTGGTCTTCTCTCCAGGCTTCTGGGTTCCAACAGCTTCACCCAGGGTGATTCCTTTCTGCATTTCCAAAGGCCTGGGCTGAGCTGTGAGTGCTGAGATGAGGCATGCTGAGCTGCTTGGGCTGTGCTATGTTAAGCTCTCTCAGTTAAGCATCAGTCAATTAAATCAAACATCATTCATTGCAGCAGGCATGCCTCCTAGCCAACTGCAGATGTAATCAGCAACAGATGAGGTTCACATGCCATTAGCTCATGTCCACAGCAATAGAACTAGGCACCTTCACCTGGCCAAGTTGACAAGTGAATCTAACTACCACATGTCAACTACCCTTGTCAACTTGGCAACTGCATGCATCACCCTAAACAATATTAAGATGCAAAAATTCTCCTCTAGCTGTAGACCTATGAATCTCAAAACAAGTTATCTGGTGCCAATATGCAAAGGAGGATAGTCACAGGATACAGCTTTTCATTTCCATAGGGAGAAATTGGAAGGAATACAAAAGTCACAAGGCCCAAACAGTTCTGAAAACCTTCAGGGCAAACTCCAATGGATTTAAAAGTCTGAAAGTCATTTATCCTTCAGCTTTAGAAAGTGGCAGTCCCACCCTTTCCAAGGGCCTATGCAGTGGCCCACATCTTTCCAAATAAACCTCGGGGGACATTGAGAACACCTTTTTCTTGGCTCCACCCTCTCAAAGCATCAGGGCCACACCTGGGTTCTCTGCCATTTCTGGGGTACATGCTCAACCTCCATGTGGTGGCAGCCAGGCTCTGCCCAGTCCCCAAGGAGTGTGCTATACCTTCTCAAATGCCTGAGGTGGCACAACTCTTCCACGCAAAGAGATGGGAGACTCATCCTATGCCCTGAGAGCAAACTCACCCTCTCCATGTATATGGGTGGGTCCACTCTCCTGGCCTGAGGATTATTGACTTCAGACCCAAATTTCCATGGTTCTCACTCTGCAAACTCCAATTTGTCCCTTTTGTGTCCCCCTTCATCCAGATTGGCAGTGGTTCTGTTTACACCAACAGATTTGTGTAAACTGACTATGCTGGTGCCTGTGTGAGTGGGTGCCCAGCAGTGGGAGGATGTAGCTGTGCAGGTGTATGGGTCTGTAGGGTGGAGCCCTGATATGCCCTGTCTAGAGTGAGGGGCTCTTTGTGCACATGTACAGTGCTCAGGGCAGTGGGTCTGTATTGTGTTTGCATGGGCTGGGTTTGCATGTGGCTGGGCTCCACAGATTAGGCCTTGAACAGAGTTGGGATGTGTGACTGGGGATGATATGCATGCACAGATATAGGAGGGTTGTAAACTGATGTAAAAATGTGCAGAGCTCACAGAGGGGCAGGGAGTTTGCACGACTTTGTGGACTGGGGGCAGGTGTAGCCTGGCTATAGAGATAAACACCCACAGTCTTTATGTGCTGGAGACCACATGCATGGGGCAGGGACAGGGAAGTAGGACTCAGGAGGATTGGGGTGAGACTGCAATTGTGCAGAAGAAGTGGGTTAAGCTGGGGCAAGTGTGGATGCACTTGGGGTGTGGCTGTGGGGGGTATGCAGCCTGGGATTGTGGGGTGGGAGTGCTTGGAGTGCAGGGAGGCTGCAGGTGCAGGGATGCATTGGATGTGGGGTGGTTCACAGGTCACTTGTCTGTGCCAGTGACAGCATCAAATTCAAGGAACGTGGTTTGGTTTGCTTCCTAATCTCTGCCTCCCAGTCCGTGCACTCCTGAGGGATCCAGGCTTCTGTGTTAGGCTGTTTGCACCAGTTGGAAAGTCTCCAGTTCTTTTCTTCTAAGTTCCTCAGCTATTGCAACCAGGCCCTCTGTGGTGCAGAAGACTCTCCCAGGTCACTTATACCATGGAATTGCCATCTCAGTCCCTCTCCTGTTCTTTCTGTAACTGCTTCTTGGAGCAGGGGTGAACTTGATCTGTCATATTCTGCCATCTTCACTGGCTCTACATTTCCACCTCAGAAAGCTTTGAACCCCTTTTGTACTCTGTCATACACTTGGAACTGACAAAGAACAGCACACATATCTGAAAACAACACCGAGGGCAATTTTCAGCAAGAGGAATATCTACTTTGAGACCCCAATATGGAAGGGCAGGCATATGAAGAGTTTGGTGCTCCTGCTCCCTATTCTCTACAATGGTACTTCTTCTTTCTATGACCTATGAGAAGATCACACCTTCTTTTTTTGACATTAAGTGTTTCAAACCAAACCCAGCACTTTGACAGTCACCTAACAGCGACCCCAAAGTCAGCTCATACATGGAGCATGTTTTCAGTAGATGTTGGGCCATTAAAAAGAGCTCTCTTTGGAGAAGTCACAGCTGGATGTGTACTATGACTGAGATCTCTTTTCTCAGAAGATACAGACTGGGATGATCCCAGGCTCCTTGACATCTACTGGGGAGAAGGCCTGAGGCAGAGAGAGGACACTTGAAAACTTCCCATGGCAATAGGCAATTTCCAGATTGCAAGAGGAAAGCAAAGCTTGACCATCCTCATCTTCCTCTCCACTGGCCTGGATGATTCATTCACAGGTAATGTTTCTTGGGTAACTTTCTTATCTCTACTTCCCAGTCTAAGGGAACTAGAAGGAGAGATAGGAGTTCTGTATTTATGGTATGAGGTTATTCTTGGCCCCTTGGGAGACAGCAAGGTCTTTAGGGATAGTCTGGCTGTTGCCTGCTCTGCCATCCCAGTGTGGGGCATCATTTCTAATTTTGTCCCCTGGAAAGAAACCATGGTAATCTGTACACTCTTCTCCATGTCACTTCTCACCTATGGGAGTCACTGAGTACAATATGGGTACACCATAACTGGGGGAAGCTTCCACATTCTCTCCATCTTTCAATGCCAGATGTTTTTCAGCCAGCTGTAAGGAAAGAAAATGGGCAGTTATTAGTTCTTCACAAGTTTATAAGATAAGTATATGGAATAATGATGGAGATCATTGCTTCTGGTAGAAGGAAGCTAAGTTTTGAGTGTAGATATTGTGGATTATTCTACCTGTCTTCCTGTACATTATTCCTAAACCTTCAGCCCTTACTACTCCTTACACATATATCTCCATAGTCTCCTTCATATGGGTTCTCCACCTACCCCCAAATCTGCTGTGTTTTTCTATGACATCCAAGGCAAGGTAGTAACAGATATCATCATTTGGATTTTATGTTGTGATGTTCCCTTCAAACCTAGGTTTACCTGTGTGACAGCGAGTCCTTCCTCTTGCTCCAGCTCCTCTCTTAGGGTCAAGGAATCTATATATGGTCCTGGTACAAGCAATTCTGCTAGGAATCAAGCTAGGAATGACAACCTCCATCTGAAAAATGGGGTAAGAGTAGAGTGAGCATCCATGGTAAGTGTAACCAGTCAGTCCAGAGGCAAAAGTACAAACCTGGATACTGAACTTCATTTGGCAATCTTTAGGATTTTTTGACCATTATCATGACCAGCTACAAGCCTAAGCACTCATATATGCACACATGCAAACATAAGTACACAGAAAAAAATGCATCCATATACACATCCACTGCTCAGTAGCTATGGAATAGACCTAAGTTCCAATGCCCTGTGGTAGAATCACAGATCTTAACTTGGTGACAGTGACAAGACTAGTTAATACTAGACATCAGACCTACAGACCAGCCCATCTTGGTAAAGTCTTTGTCTGCCCACAGCTTCTCAATGTAGCTCAGGAGTTCTGGGTGTGCATAGATTCCATCCTCTTCCAATTGCTGTTAATGGTCTTTCTCTTCCAATTTTCCAGTGGTCTCCTTAGAGGATGCGTATAAAGACACCGCCAGCACATAAATTATGCCAGTGTACTCTTTCATGGCTTCATGTGGGATCTGCTTGGGTGCCTTCATTGTCAGAGTCTGCTGGTGTGTGTGTTGCCATTGTCTGGGGAACTGTGACTTGGGGCCTGCCTTCTTTGCAATAGACATTAAAGGTAGGGATGGAAATCAGGAAGAGAAATTTGCATGAGTCTCTAGCTCTTATCTTTCAACCACATATTGTTAACAGCAATATTTTATGGATGTTGAAAGGTAATGCATTGGTCAAATTACCTACAGCTACATGAAACATGCATGCAGATTTCAGCCATATAGGCTCTTAGGGAGAATCACTGTACAAGGAAAGGTGGGGTCTTCAATATTCTAAGATATCCTCTCATTAATCCCCTACTTCTGAAGAACATTATATAAATAGGTCCCCCCGTTGACACTCAAGGTGAGAGATTAATTACAATAACTATCAAAATTGACAAGTTCATGACAAATTGCTGCTGAGAACCAAGATTCTTGGTGGGATTTTCTGCTTGAAATACCAAAGTCACATCCTGAATGGAATGCAGCACATGTGAATCCCATGCCCTCCCCTATGTGCATTTGACCCTCATCTTATGTTTTATTTTTAACTTTTTTCATTGTGAAAAATAATATATATACAAAAAAGCAATATTTTTCCAAGATTTTTTTTAAATTTGCATATGGGCAGGAGGCACCAGGGATCGAACTCCAGACCTCCAGCATGGCAGGCCGGAGCTCCGCCCACTGAGCCATGGCAGCCACCCTCCAAGTATATTTTAATAAGCAGCTATACAACAGATTTTAAAGTTTGGTATGGGTTACGGTTCCAAAATTATATACTTTTTTTTACTAACTGTTCCAAGACACTGGGAGACCAAAAGAAATAGCAATATATTGGTTCAGCAGTCATATTCATTTGTAAAATACTATCTTCTCTGTTATATTATTCCTTCTCTTTTCTTCTCTTTTGTGAAAAATAACATATATAAAAAAACAGCAATACATTTCAAAGTACATTGCAGCAATTAGTTGTAGAACAAATTTCAGAGTCTGGTATGGTTTACAATTTCACACTTTTAGATTTTTATTCCTAGCTGCTCTAAGGTACAAATGTCAATGTAATGATTCAGCAATCATATTCATTTGTTAAACCTGACCTTCTCTGTATAACTCCACCATTGCTTTTGATCTTTCTCACACTCTTTAGTGGTATCTTGGCTATGCTCATTCTAACCTTCACATGTTGGAAGGGGCTGTTGATAATATGGGATGGGGGAAGGAAGTAGCTGATGTTCTGGAAGGTCTGGCCCCTCTTCATTTCAAGAATTATCTGATTCAGGGACCCATATGGAGGTTTAAGATTTCTAGAAGGTTACCCTAATGCATGGTTCATCTTGTTTTAATGTGGTGTGCCCTACCTGGCTCCTAGCCTTCCACAGTGCTGGGGGGCACCTGAAGAAAAAGCTTCAGAGGGGCTGAAAGTGGAGGGTACTAGGAATCATTTCTCCCCTCCAACACCTAAATCTGCTTCTCTTCCTTAATCTCAAACTCCATTAACCTAGCATGGGAGGAAAGCACATAAATTGCTAAAAGAAGTCTTGATCCACTGGGATGTCTTTTATCATAGTGCTGCACAGTATTCTGTTATACGGTGTATACCACATTTTGTTAATCCACTCATCTGTTGATGGGCACTTGGATTGCTTTCATATTTTGGTAATTGTGAATAGTGCTGCTATGAACATTGGTATGCAAATGTCTCTTTGTGTCACTGCTTTCAGCTCTTCTAGTTATATAATTAGTAGTAGTATTGCTGGGTCACAGGGTAACTTGATGTTTAATTTCCTAAGAAATCACCAAACCATATTCCACAGTGGCTGTATCATTATACATTCCCATCAGCAGTGCATAAGTGTCCCAATTTCTCCATATTCTCTCCAATATTTGCAGTGTCCTGTTGTTTAATACCTTCTCTCATAGGAGTGAAATGGTATCTCATTGTAGTTTTCATCTGTATTTCCCTTATAGTCAATGAAAATGAGTATTTCTTCATGCATTTTTAGTCATTTGCATTTGCTCTTCAGAAAAAGGCCTGTTAATATCTTTAGCCCATATTATAATAATTGGGTTGTTTGTTCTTTTATTGTTGAGTTACACTATTTCTTTATGTACACAGGATATCAAACTTTTGTCTGATGTGATTTCCAAATATTTTCTCCTAATGAGTTGGCTCCCTCTTCTTATTTTTTTTAAGGATGGGCAGGTCCCCAGAAGTGAACCTGGGTCTCTGGCATTGAAGGCAAGAACTGTCTGCTGAGCCACTGTGCCCCCTCTTCACCTTTTTGACAAAACCTTTTGAGGCACAAATGCATTTGATTTTCAAAAATTCCCATTTACCTATACATTCTTTTGTTGCTTTTGCTTTGGGTGTAAAGTTTAAGAAGCTATGTTTTTGTCCCTTTTTGAAAATTCTTAGTTCCTTAAGATTTTCATTTTGCACATTCATTGTTTTCCTTTTATACTTTAGTTTTTTCTTTGTATTTTCTTTCATCTTCTTGATCATTTTTAAGGTCATTAAATGTTTTCCTTGGTATTGCTACCAACTTCCTATGGGCTGGACCCTGTAAAATAGATCCCCTATCTAGTATCACTGACACCAATGGAACTAAACCAGGTTCAGTAAACTAAATCAGCACTTTATTCTTTGGCCCCCAAATTGAGATGCATGGATTGCCATCCAAAAGTCCCTTCTAACTGAAGAGAGAAGAATGGGACTTTTTATAGTGAATCAGGGGGTGCATGGGCAGGTATTTAGGACAATTGGGTCAGAGATTTCCAAATAATTCAATAATTTTTACAAAGACTTGGTTATTGATTACCATGAGGTTGTTCAGTTACAGCCACAAAGCAAGTCATCAGTGCATCCTACTAAAGTAGAGGGAGTTGTAAGAGTTACAAGTATTTTCCTTTTGACTGCAATACAATATATCAGAAAATTAATAAATATCTAAGTTTATTAAGATATAAATATATTTGATAATTCTTGGCTACATTCAGAGCTCCACTTTCTCTAGGATAGAGGTAGTTTTGTTTCTGTCTCTTTTATGCATTTGATAACCTCATCAGGTTTCCACTCCAAAGGGCACTCCCTGGATTCCAGTCCAGATAAATTCTATCAAGGAAGGCCTTATTTAACAATAAGCTTTTCCTTTTTATTATGTAAATCATTTGGCTTGAATTAAGGAAAATAGGGTTACCCCTTTCATTCTGTCAAAGTTCTAAAAAGCTCCAACAGATATCTACATGCCCTTTCCCAGAAGCTTCACTTTTTTGGTATATTTTGGCCTTTTCTGGGAAAAACAGTAGATAATTAGAGGAATATGAATTCATTCTTTATTTTTAAGTGAGTTTAATCTAAAATCATTTTCTCAGGCTGCATGTTTCAATTTGGCTGTAGACAAGGAGAAGTAATATGAAATATTCACGGATACATGAGGAATGTGCAATCCAAAAATGAATTTAAGAAAAAATTCTATTTACAAAATGAAAAAATAATAAAATGCTTATTATTAATTTAGCCAAGGTGGTACAAGATGTAGCCAAAATTTTCCAAATCTCTTTGAGTGAACCAATTAGGAGAAAATCATATTTTCCATTAAAGTACATTTCTCAAAGTCCAACACTTAGCTTCTTTGATGGGACAGGGAGCAATGGCACTATACTGAAATATGGGCAACTCAAATAAATGCATGTAAATATTATGTTGTCTAATATTTTAATGAGTGTTAGAACATACTTTGTCTATAAGTGATGTGTGGTCTTCAGTAAGGCAAGATGTTTGAATTCCACTCAAATTCTGATTCAGATATTGAGACTATTGCTGCATACACACCAAGCAAGTATCAAAATGTTTATTATTTACATCATTATTGTCTGGGGAGAGAAAGAAAATCCTTTCAAGGAGGTCTGAAATGGCTCAGTGACAGAAAGGAGAATGGCTTGGGATTTTAATGTGGTTAGTGGCTGGGACCAATTGAGAGTTCCCACCTGTGGCCAGTTTTGCAATACCCAAGGTGAGTACATTGACAGTTCTCACCTGGTTGTCCAGATATGGGACAAAAAAGAGAGAAAGGTAAGGATGACAAGTTGTGCTGTAAACATAAGAAAATAGGGTCACACTCTTCACTACATGAGTTTACAATAGCCCAGCTACTGATCACTGCCAAACCAATAGGAAAATATGGTTGAGTCAAGAAAACATATTGAAATTTCAAAGGAGGCACCAAATTTGGAAGAACCAATCAAAGAATTTCAAACAAAATCTATAGTAATTCAAGAAGATAAATAAAAAATGGCTAAATAGACAAAAGGGATTAATAAGACAATGTGTGAGAATAAATAAGATTTTGAAAGTAAAAAAGAAACATAAAAATTATGAATGAAGTCACAAGGGTAGTGATTAAAAGTACACTACTAACATACAGTAGAAGATTAAAAAAGGAATGGATTAAGTTGATGGCAACAGATTGTTGTGAAGTTAATTAATAGCACTGAATTACATAGTTGAAAGCAGTTTTAAGGGGAAACTTTAGGTTGCATATGTTAATAAAATATAAACATAGGTTTAACCCTATTGTAGTTGATGGACTATAGATAATAGTGCAATTATAATAATATTCTTTCATGAATTATAACGATGTTATGCAACTAATCCAAAGTTATAAAAACAGAGTTGAGTATCGGCAAAAATAAACCTATTATAAACTACAGATGATATACAGTAACATTTTAACATTCTTTCATTAATGTTAACAAAGGTAACTACTGTTTAAAAAATTGTACAGTTACAAAAAATGTTATCATCATTTGTAACAAATGTTATGCACCAGTGCAAGGGGTCTGTTATCAGGTGGTGTGTGGAAACATGTATTTTATGTATGATTTTTCTGTTAACACACACCATCTCTAATATTTTTTAAATTATCTCTTTAATATGTATCAGTGATTGAATACTTATATAGGGACAATAGTTTTATCCAATATAGTATATGTTTTGTAAATATATAGTCAAAGTTTTATAAATTCGATGGCATGTCAACATTTTCAGATTTTCAACACATTTTAAATGTTCTTTCTTATTTTAAAATTATTTTTAAATCAAAATTTGAAAAGTTTCTATTTTAACTACTTTCAAGTTGTAATACTTTCTTCCTTCATGTACATTCTTCTGATTTTGGGGGCATTCTTCATTTCTATTTCATTGCTTGATTTATAGTATTTTGTTTAGCCATTTCCTAGCATTTCCATAGGTTGTCTGTGTTTTCTATGGAAACTTCACCTATAAACATCATTATTTTAAATCTCTCTCTGCTAATTGCAACATCTGCATCATATTTGACTGTATTGTCATGCTTTTCTTCCCTTTTATTATGCCTTGCAAATTTGGTTGACAATTTTGCTGGCTGATATCATGATCACCAATAAAAGATGTGTATTTAATCTTAATTTACATTGCTGTGAATATGAAGATATTTATAAAAAATATATTTAGTTATTTTAAATTGAGTCATAGTATAGGATCATTTATAAGTAGGAAATTTGAATATCTTATCATGTGTAGCTAATTGAATAGGGTGGTTCTTAATCAATAATAATGGAGACCTAGAATATGGAATTCAGCAGAAATCAGAAGAGCAGCCACAATTAGAGCAATCACTATGAAACAGGAAGCAGAGATGCAAGCCAAGGAAATCTAAGGATGGTGGCAAGCCAGCACCTTAAATTCTTCAGACTCCAAGAGAAAGAATGATCCTGCCAGAAACTTAATTAGGAATTTCTGTCCTCCAACTCTGTGTTCCAATAAAAAGTTTTGTGAAAATATACCCATTGGGTGGTATCTCTTATTGGTGCTATGGCAATCTAAGATAGTTTTTGGTCCCTGAAGGGGGTGCTGCTATTAAATACCTAATATGGTGAAGTGGCCTTTGGTTTGGTAATAGAGGGTGGAAGTGTTTTGAGGTACTTGATAGAAAAACCCTAGATTTCTTTGAAGTGAATATTAGCTAATATATGGATATTAAAAGCATTTAGAGTGAGTGTTCAAAAATAAGTTAGAACTGCAGATAAATGTTTTCCTCTTAGAGAATACATATATTGCCCTGAAAAAATATTGGTAGGAATACAGACATTCAGGGAGCTTCTGGTGACGCCAGAGAAGGATATGGTGAATGTGTCATTGTAAACTAAAGTAGATGGTATATTTGTTATGAAATGATAGAGAATTTGGCAAAATTTTGTCCTTATGCCAGGATAAGGCAAAACTTACAAGTGCTGCTCTTGCATATTTAACAAAGATGAATACCAAGGTATGTATGGAGGCATCACCTTGTTTTTCCTTTCTGCTTATAGTAAAATGAAAGAGGAAAAGATAAACTGGGAACTGCAGTTTAAGTTCAAAGGAACTATGACTGATGATTTGGAAAATTATCAGCTCATCAAGATAGCATGCTCAGAGACCAGGGCCAGATGTGGTTCTATAAGGGGGTTTCCCTGAGCTCCCAGGGAATAGGGCACCACACAAGTGCTTGGCCAAAGAGTTATTTGTTACAAGTTTAGGTATATGATTCATGGATATAATCAGCTTATCTAGAGGTAGTCATGATTAGAAATGTATTTATCCAGGAGGGATCCAAAGATAATCATGACTCCTTTTTTAATGGCCCAATAAACTAACCAGGGATATGAGAAAATTTTTGAAGAGAAGTACTGCCAGCATGGACTAAGAGGGTGGAGAAGAAAAAAAAATGAAAAATTAGTTCAAGGGCACAAGGGTTTTGTCAGAAGGGGATTTTAGATGCAAAATATAGGTTATCCACTCTGGTGTTCTCTGAGGGTGGAGCCTAAGACCCTTTTTTTAAATGCAATTTTATGGATATATTATGTTTTCATAGACCGTATAATCATCAGAAATATAAAATCAGTGGTTCACAGTATCATCATAAAGCTGTCATTCATCATCACAATAGATTTTTGAACATTTTCATAACTCAAAAAATATAAAAATAAGAATAAGATAAAGATAAAAGTAAAAAAAATTAAAGCAACCAATACCCACCTTACTCCCTCTATTATTTATTTATTTTGTCTTTATTTTCATTCTCATCTGACTATACAACCATATAAAGTGTGTGTCAGTCACAAGGTTTTCAAATTCAGAAGGCCACCTGGTAAAAGGCTACTGGATTATAGTTCAACAGTTTCAGGTATTTCCTTTTATCTACTGCAATATGCACAAAAATAAAAAGTACTATCTATATACTGCATAATAGTAACCTCCTGAATGACTTCACAACTTTATTTGAAATCTCTCAGCCACTGAAGCTTTATTTTGTTTCACTTCTCTTTCCCTTATTGGTCAAGAAATTTTTCTCAATCCCATTATGCCAGGTCCAGGCTTATCTCTGAGAGTCATATCTCATGTTGCCAGGGGTATTTACACCCCGGGGTATTATGCCCACATAGGAAGAAGGTCAATGTGTTCATCCACACAGTTGACTTAGAGAGAGCGGCCACATCTGAGTATGCAGGTGGTTCTCTGGAGGTGACTTTCAGGCATAATTATAAGTAAGGTTAGCTTCTCATTTGCAGAAATAAGCTTCATGATGGCAAGCCCTAATATTGAGGCCTGGGCTATCAAATTGGCAATCCATAATGCTTGTGAAAATATCAGGTCTTCCCCAGGTGGGAATGTTTAACATTTCTACACTTTTTCCCAGTTTCTAAAGGAGATTTTGTAAATATTTTTCTCTGTCTCCTGCCCAGACTGATATAGGATACCTTGGGGAATCACACCAATCTCTACAAACCAACAAGATTTCATTCCATATTCAAGGTTCCATGTAATTATGGTGTTTGAATAGGCTGACCATAAAGGTTAAATTAGTGCACCAAAGAAAATATATTTTCCACCAAATAAACATTTTTCTTTTGGTCTTTCACAAAGTTTCAACTTCAAAATACTCTCAATATCATCCTTTACCCTTTAATCTGATTCACCTTAGTCCTAACCATATAAGCTTCATTTATATCTCTATTTGAAGTCTGATCTCTATTTCAACTTTTTAAATAGTTCTTGCATGGAGTAATGATGACTTTCTTAGCTGCAAAACTCCAGCTCTAATTCTTAGAAATCACAAAGATACCTGAAGTTCCAGGGAATGACCTGGTTATGCACAAGGAGTTCAGCATCTCAAATATTATAAATAGTAGTTACAACTCAGGAATAGCTGTGATTGCTGTAAGAGTTTATAATCTGAGAAACTTTACAATAGTCCTTCCCTTGATAATATGTTCTTGGATTCAATTCTCAGAGTTTGCACATAGTAATTAGCCCATATTAGTGAAACATAATATTTGTCTTTTTATTTTTGGCTTATTTCATGCAATATACTGTCCTCAAGTTTCATTCATCATGTTGCTTGCCTCACAAATTCATTTCTTCTTGCACCTGTTCAATACTCCATTTAATGTATACACTAAAATTCCCCCTTCCATTCCTTAGTCACTGTATCCTTATGTCTCTTCCATTCATTGTGGATCAAACACCAAAATGAAAATGTCCATTCATGTCCCAGCTCTCAGTTCCTCTAAGTACACACCCAATAGTGGAGTTGCAGGATTATACAACTATCCAGCACCTACACTCCTCTGAAACCACTACCCTGCCCTCCAGAAAGCCTGCATCACTCTATTCCCTACCAACAGTGAATAGGAAGTCCTTTCATATTTTCTGTACCACTTCTAGCTATCTGCTCATTTGTAAACAGTTTTAGTACACATCATACAATCCAGCATAAGTAAACAATCTATAGTTCTCAGTATAACAAAGTCATGCATTCACCATGGCAGTCTATATGAAGACATTCCCATTCTCTTTCTTCCAAAGAAAAATAAAAGGGAAAAAATTAAAATTAAAAGGAGAAACAACAGCATCAAAGTCCCTTTTCCCTCCCCTATAACCCACTCATGCTGACATTTACCTTTGGCATATTGCCTTTGTTACTTCCACTGTAAGTCTATGTCAATGTTAATGTTAATTATAGACCCTAGTTTGAATTAATTTTATTTCTGCCCATATACTACTCCATTTTCAGCACCTTTAAATGTTGAAATTTCTTTGTTTTCCCACATGCAAAACATTCTTATATTTGTATAATTAATCATCATCATTGTCCACTCTAGGCTTTCCTAAGTTATACCATCCCTGTCTTTATACTCTATTTTTCCTTCTGGTGTCATACATGACCCCGGCCCTCATACTCACACTAAGCTTCATTCAGTGTACTTAAAATATTGTGCTACCATCAGAAAGTGTCATGTTATCCATTTCTGGATTGTTAAAATAAATCCTGTTAAACATTCTGTACTCCATCATCAAATGGACAATTTCTACTCTCTTTATATCTCCTGATACCCTGTTGTGTCAAGTTTAATTATAAAAGTTTGTTCATAAAGGTTAACTCAAACCAACACTTCTCTTGTGGTGTCCTTGTCTGACATTGGTTTTAGGCTAATGTGGCTTCATAGAATGAGTTAGGTAGCATTCAAACTTTGAAGATTTTGAGTAGGATTTGTTTTAATTCTTTCCTGCATATTTGATAGAATTCATCTGTGAAGTTTGGATATTTATTTTTGGGGAGCTTTTTGGTAACTGATTCAATCTCTTTGCTTCTGACTGGCTTGTAGAGGTCTTCTATTTCTTCTCAAGTCAATGTTATTTTCTCATACTTGTCTAGGAAGTTATTCACTTTGTCTACATTGTCTAGTTTGACAGCATATCATTGCTTATTGTATATTTTCATTATATCCTTTATTTTTCTGGGCTCAATTGTTAGGTTTCACCTCCAATTTAAGATTTTATTTATTGCATCCTCTCAGCTTTTTTCTTTGTCACCTTAGCTAAGGTTCCATCTGCTTTATAGGTTTTCAAAAAAAAAAACTTCTGGTTTTGTTGATTCTCCTTATTGTTTTTGTGTTCTCAATTTCTTTATTTCTGTTAAAAATCTTTATTTCTTTCCTTATCATTGTTTTGAGTTAGTTTGCTGTCCTTTCTCTAGATCCACCAGGTGAGCAATTAATTCCTCAATTTTTTCTTTCTCTTCTTTTTTGATATAGGTGTTTAGGGCAATAAATTTCCCTCTCAGCACTGCTTTTGTTGCATAGTATAGGTTTTGACATGTTGGGTTCCCATTTTCATTTGTCTCAAGATGTTTACTGACTTCACTTATAATTTTTGCCTTGGCTCACAATTTAATGGTATGCTATTTTACCTCAATAAATTTCTGAATTTTCCAGACTTTTACCAGTTATTGATTTCCATTTTCATGCAATTATTATATGAGAAAATGTTTTATAAAAATGCAATCTTCTTAATTTATTAAGACATGCCTTGTGCCCCAACACATGTCTTTCTGGAGAATAATCTATGAGTACTTGAGAAAAAATTTTATCCTGATGTTGTTGGGTGTAATGTTCTCTAAATTCTTTTAAGTTTAGTTCATTTATCATATTATTCAAGAGCTCTGTTTCCTTGTTGATCCTCTATCTAGTTATTCTATTGATTAGAGTGGTGTATTGAAGTCTCCAACTACTATTGTAGAAGTGCCTATTCCCTTCAGCCTTGCCAGTGTTTGCCTCTTATTTTGGGGCACTCTGGTTCAGTGCATAGATATTTATGTTTGTTACAGCTTCTTGTTAAACTGACCCTTTTATCAATACAAAATGTCCATTTTTGTTTCTTTTAATTGTTTTACCTTTGAAGTCAAATATGTTTGGTATTTGTATAGCTACCTCCACTCTTTTCAGATTGTTGTTTGCATCAAATATCTTTTTCCAACCTTTCATTTTCAACATATTTTTGTCCTTGGGTCTTATACTAGCCTTTTAAAATATATTTTTATTGATAAAACAACATACAAATACAAGGATTCTTAATATATAAACATTCCACACATGGCATACTATCAATGGTTCTCAATATCATCACATAGCTGTGTATTCATTACCATGATCATTTTTTAGAACATTTGCATCATTCCAGAAAAAAATAAAAAGATAAAAACTGTTACTTACCAAACCCCTTACCCATCCCTCTCATTGGTCACTAGTATTTCCATCTACCCAATTTATTTTAACCTTTGTCCCCACTCTTATTTATTTTTTATTCATATTTTTTACTCATTTGTCCATACCTTAAAGGGAGCATCAAATGCAAGGTCTTCACAATCACACAGTCACATTGTAAAAGTTATATCATTATACAATCTTCAAGAAACAAGGACTGGAACATACTCTACAATTTTAGGTACTTCCCTTTAACTACTCAAAAACACCATAAACTGAAAAGGGATATCTATATAACACATAAGAATAACCTCCAGGATAACCCCTCAATTCTGGACAAACCAACAAAATCTCACGCCCTTTTCAAGAGTCCCTGTACTTATGGTGTTCAACTAAACTGACCATAAAAGTTAAGTTTGTAAATGCACTATCCAAAATATAAATTTTGCACCCAATAAACATCTTTCCCTTTGGTTTCACCCAGAAGTTGAAGTTTTAAGATATGAATGTTGTCATCATTTACTCAGTCAAGTTTTAAGATATGAATGTTGTCATCATTTACCCAGTCTTTTGGGTAAATCAGCTTCTTAATGAGTCTTATACGTAGCATATAGATGGATCCTGTTTTTTAAAAAAAAAAAACATGCTGCAATCTATGTCTTTTAATTGGGAATGCTAATCTATTAATATATAATGTCAATGTCATGAAGTCTGAAATTTCTTCAACCATTTGCCCTTTGGATTTTATCTGTCATATCTTATTTCTTTCTATTTTTTCATCTTATTAGTTACCCTTCTTGCTTATCTTACTTTCTTTCTACTCTCTTCTCCAAAACTCTCTTTACTGTCTGTCACTGTCTGACTATAGCACTCCTTTATTATCTATTGTAGAGCAGGTCTCTTGTTTACAAACTCTCTCAGTGTATGTTAATCTGTAGAAATATTAAACTCTCCCACATATCTGAGGAACAGTTTTGCATATATGGAATTCTTTATTGGTATGTTTTCTCTTTCATTATCTTAGATATATTATCCTACTACCATCTTGCCTTCAGGGTTTCTGCTGAGAGATCTGTACATAGTCTTATTGTGTTTTTCTTGTATGCAATGTATTGCTTTTCTCTTGCTGCTTTCAGAATTCTCTGTCTTTAACATTTGGCAATATGATTAGTAAGTGCCTTGGCATAGCTGTATTTGGATCTATTCTATTTTTGATATGTTTCATTTCTTGGATTTGTAGTTTATGTCTTTCATAAGAGTCTGGAAATTTTCAGTGATTATTTCCTCCATTATTCTCTCTGTCCCTTTTTCTTTCTTTCACTTTGTTGGGAACCCAAAACAAGTATATCCATGTGCTTCATGTTGTTATTCATTTCCCTGAGGTGTGCTCAAATTTTTCCCATTATTTTCCCTATCTCTCCTTTCATGTTGAATATTAGATGTATTGTCATCTAGTTCACTAACCCTTTTTCCTGCCTCTAAAAACCTTCTGTTGTATGTCTTCATTTTGTTTTTCATCTCTTCCATTTTGACCTTCATTCCCATAAATTCTGCTATTTGTTTTTTTAAGATTTCTAGTTATTCTGTATGGGTACTCTGTGTCTACTTTATATCTTTCACCTCTTTTCCAACAGTTCCTTCAGCTCATTGAATTGATTTAGTAGATTTGTTTGAACATCATTAATTAGTTGTTTCAACTTCTGTATGTCAGTGGAGGTGTAAGCTTGTTCCTTTGGTTGGGTGATATCTTCATTCTTCCTGGTGTGATTTTTTTGCCAGTGCTGAAGACAGCTCATTTGCTTGCTTCATTTATTTTAGAAGTAATTTTTTGTCTTTTGCCTAGGGTTAACCTTGGGGTTGAATTTGTTCTCCATCTGCTCATCTTTCATACTGGCCAGTTGTCATATTTTTCCTGCTCCTCAGTCAACCCCCAAAACCAGGCACCTACAATAGCCTGCCTCAGGGATGGGGGTTGGCAGTGGACACCACACCACTGTCACTGTTTGTGGATAAAAACAGTCTGCTTTCTCCTACTTGTTCTCTGTTTTTCACTTGCCCACAAGATTTTGGTTTGTTTTAGGGCACTGTGTGAATGGCTGTGTTTCTCAGCCTCAACAGGGGCAGGCCCATGCACAAGGTCTAGACCTGCTCCAATTGGCCTGAAATAATTTTCTGAATAGTTTCTGAAAACGTTCCTCAATTCTCTTTAATTTTCTGATCTGCCCAGCACATGGTCAGGTTTAATAACTTTATCATCCTCTGAGCTGTTTGCCTTCGTAGCATAGGCTACACCTCACAAGCTCATGCTGAGCCCACTGGAGTCCCGTTCCCTCCCTTTGCCAGCCAAAATGTGACCTAATATGGGTCTATGCTCCCACTTTATTTGTGGTGCAGTAATCCCCCAGCTGTGCCAGTCATTAGCCTTCCCTCAGGCAGAGTTCAGTTTCCTCTAACTGTAATTTCTCATAGCAGTGGGGGAAAGACTTTCAGACCCGGGACTAAAAACAAAGCTTCTGTCCATGTTTTCTCAGACTCTCTGTCCTTCATGACCTTGGTCTTGAAATGCTCTCCCCTGTTCTTTGGGTCTCCAAAAGGTTAGTGTTTGTCCTGCTATTGTGAGAGAATATGTATTCACTGTCTGCTTTGGAAGAGTTTCCCACTGTTGTTTAACTACCTATCCCAAGCTACATGTGAGACTAAGTGAGGGGGAGGAAAGGGAAATTTCCTACCTGGTATTCTTCTATTTCTTCAATTCAACATTTATAGGTCCCTCTTCAGTCCATATCCTCCTCCACATTTCTGAAAAATTCAGAATTGTTCTTTTTTATCACTTAATCTCTGAGGGGAGATTTTTACTAGTTGTTTATGTCAACAAGTTGATATTGTCACCTCCCCTATGACCCAATTTTTGGGAGACACTGGCTGCCATTTTAGTTCTTGAAGAAAGCATAGCCATGCCATCCCTTTAATTTGGGACTTCTGGCCTTTAAAACTGTAAACCAAGCAATTTGTGTTTTATAAAACAATGAATCACCTAATATTGTCATAGTAGCTCTTGCAAACTGAGAAAAAAGCCAATCAGTAGTGGTTATCGATTTAAATAGACCCTTACTGTGAAGGTTTATGTTAATCTGGTTAGAAAGTTTGCTATGTTTAATATTTGCTCCAGCTGCTTAAATTACTATATATATGTATGTGTGTGTTGTTTGTTTTGTATTTTCCTTGGAGTAGAACATGCTTATAGAAATGGCTCTGGATGTATTACACACAATGGTTCTCATATCTTCACTTTGAAAATGTTATGAGGTACAAAGATTCAATACCCATGGTGGAGCTGCCCAACTCATCTGTCTTTCAGTCATAAGCTATCTCATTTTTAAAGACTGCTATGTAAGTATTCCTATGAGTTTATGGCTCCTTAGCTTCTGCTCCAGTTATCAAATATCAGATATGATTTTCTATATTTTCCTGTCATTCCACACATTGGGATGGAAAGTTTTCTTAAAACTAGAATTCTCTGATGAGTTCAAGATATCATTGATTTTAATTGTTCAAGTTTTTCTTGCTATCTAAATACTGATGACTTTCAAAATTTTAATACTTCAGAGCTTAATTCTAAATTGCTCTACCTTTGAAAGATAGTTTTGCTGTATAGAACACCCTTAGTTGACATGTTGTTTTTCTACTTTTTAATTTTTTTTAGTCATCTGAAAATGCAATTCCTGGCTTCAGTTGTTTCTTATGAGAAGTGTGTTATACTCTTATTGTTTCCTTGTATATCATGAAATATTTGTCTCTCACTTTGGCATGCTTTTGCTTGTTTGATTGTGATGAACATAAATGTGTTTATACTATTTGGAGTGCATTGAGCTATGTGGATGTGTTGATTAAAGTTTATAAGGAAATTGGGAGAAAGACATTATTTATTTAAATACTTTTCATGCTCCTTTATATTGTCTTCTGGTGGGATTGTTATTTATTATATTTTGGTTCTTATAGTCATTTCCCACATTTCCTGCATATTATGCTTCTTTTCAATGATTGTTTTTCTCTGTTCTTTAGATTGCTTAATCTCTATCAACATATTTTCAAATTTATTATCTTATGTCAGCTGAAATAAAATATTCAGTAACTAAGGAATTTTTCATTTCAGTTTTCATAATTTAGTTTCCTTATTTACATTAGCATTTAAATTCTTTTTTTCCTAATTTCCAAAAGTAAAATATTACTTTTATTGGTATTGGTTATAGTGATATTTATTCATATATTTTCAACAAAACAGCCTGTGCTCATTGAAATGTTGTGTACCCCAGAAAAGTCATGTTCTTTAATTCTGACTCAATATTGTAGGGTGGGATGTTTTGATTAAGTCACTCCTATGGATATTGAACCAACTTAATTGTAGATGGGACCTTTTGATTAGGTGGTTTCCATGGATATGTGTCTCCATCCATTCATGGTGGCATTGCTTCCTGCAGTACTTTAAGAGGGAACAATTTTTTAAAATGATTCATAACAGACAGAGCCCAGTGCAAGACCAGGTGCTTGGAGATGTAGAAAGAAAACACCCTTGGGGAAGATGTTTGAAATAAAAAGCCAAAGGACCAGTTGATGCTGGCCATGTGCCTTTCCATCTGATAGAGGTGTTCTGGACCCATTGACCTTTCCTGAATCAAGGTGCCTTTCCCTAGATGTCTTAGTTTTGACATTCTGTAGCCTAAAACTATAAACTCTCAACTTAATAAATTGTCTTTTTAAAAACCATTCCATTTATGATATATTGCATCCCAACAGTTTTAACAAACCAAAACACTTCCTTTAATGCAATATACAGTTGCTGAATAATATAGACTGTTCACTTCAACCACAGGAGTGACATTCTCCTTCCTACGCATGTAGATGAGTATGTTCTTTGGGCCTAAGGAAAATTTTTCTGTCCAGATGTCTGGTTTCATGTTTCTTTCCTTGATGTCTTCAATTTGTTCCTTCTCTTTCTCCTTGAGTTCAGTTTGATAGTGCTTCAGTTCAAACTTGTTGTACAACAAAACCTTTAGGTATTTGATCAATTTGAGTTAATTTTTGTATTTGAAATATGCATGTCCAATTCTCAAGGAATCTTTTATTTAAGAGGCTTCTCTGTCACAGTTGAGTTGAATTTACTTTCTTATTAAAGTTCAATTGTCTGAAGATGAGTGGGAATACTTCTGGACACTCAATTTGATTCTATTGGTCAATATATCTATCTTTATGCCATTACCATGCTGTTCTGACCACTGTAATTTTGTAATATACTTTAAAATCAAATAGCATGTGATCTCCCACTTCATTACTCTTTCTGAAGACATTCTTAGCTATTCATGGCACCCTGACCTTCCATTAAATTTAGTTATATATTTTTCTATTTCTGCAGAGTAAGATTTTAGGATTTTTATTGGTAGTGGATTGAATCTATAAATAAATTTTGTTAGAATTGAAATCTTAACTTTATTTAGTCTTCCAGTCCCTGAACACAGTAAGTCCTTCCATTTATTTAGGTCTGTTTTGATTTCTTTTAATAATTTATTATAGGTCTCATAGGTCTTTTGTGGCACTGGCAAAATTTATTCCTAGGTGTTTGATTCTTTGGTTGCTGTTGTTAGTGAATTTTTTTTTAATTTCTGCCTCAGATTGCTCATTACTAATGTAAAGAAACACCAATGCAGTAGTTTAAGAGGGAACCATTTTTGAAAAAGATTCAGAACAGACCAAGCCAGTACAAGACCAGATGCTTGCAGATGCAGAAATTATTTTTAGGTGTGGATTCTGTGCCCTGCAACTTTGCAGCACTCATTTATTAGCTCTAGCATCTCATATAGTTTTCAGGATTTCTGACATATAATGTGATATTTAGGTTCTGATGTCATCTTGGCCAAGTGAGCTACCCAGTTATCTGGTCAGGCAAGCACTGGCCTAACCACTAATACAAGGTTATTCCATGGCTTGATGACAAACCAGAAAGCTTTTTTATTAAAACATCTGTCAGTTGATTGTAGCAGTGTCTGATTACATCTATGATCAACTAAGGGCACATCTCCCACCAATAAGATAATCCAATCAGCTGATTCTGAGACAATCAGCTGGAGACTTTTAGGGGAGAAGAAAGGATTTTCACTGCTTCTCTTTCAGGGAGACTCTCCTGTTGAGTTCTTGAAGATCGCTTATCAGAGTTGCCAGCTTCACAACATGCCCTATAGATTTTGGACTCTTGCATCCCCATGGTTGCTTGACACATTTTATATAACTCATATTTACAGATATCTCCTGTTGGTTCTGTTTCTCTAAAGAATCCTGTCTTATATCATTTATACCAGGAGTGGTTCTTGAAAAACAAAATCTTCAAAAATTTTTTTGTAACAGGTTTTCTACTCTGATTAGACTTTAAAAGCACAAATGACTCTTTCCAATAATCATGATGGCACTGACAGTCTATGACATGAGTTGGCAATACATATATGCAAAATATCACAATTTGATACCACTAATTGTGCAATTACATGAGGCAAGGCTCTAGGTGAGTGTTTTTGATACTTTAATGAAGTTTTGTGGGGTTAAGATGTTTAATGATGTTGGCTGGTTGTTTTTCGATATGCTGGATGCAGTTATGAGAGAAAAGGGTGAGCTGAAGGATTCAGATGCGCAACTTAAGTGCTGCATGAAAGACGTAAATCTTTCCATGTTTTCCCTGAAAGAAAATCTCATTTCCTGTAGTCACTGACTTGAGAGCTCTGAAAACTAGACACACAGCTTCATTGTGCAAGTAGCAGATTTACAAGGCAAACTATAATATCAATCTGACAGGGTGTCTGCTGTTAAAGTAAGGACTTTGATTGGGCAGGAATTGGATCCTGTAACTTGGATTGGGGGCATATTGCTTGATAATGATAACAAGAGTGTTCTAGTTTTCTGGATCACAGAATGTGATACACTACAAACAGGGTTGCTTTTTTTAGAAAGGGGGAATTTATTAAATTTCTAGTTTACAGTTCTAAGGCTGTGAAAACATCCCAATTAAAGCAAGGCTATGGGAATTTCCAATCTAAGGCATGAACAAGAAGTCACTTTCACTCACAAAAGGAAGATGAAGTTCAGAGTTTCTCTCTCAACTGGAAAGGCACATGGTAAACATAGTGGCATCTCCTTTCTTTATTTCAAGGCTTCTTGTTTCATGAAGCTCTCCTGGGTGGATATTCCTTATTCATTTCCAAAGATCTCTGGTTGCATGGGCTCTGGATCTCATCATTCTCATCACCATATTGTGGTTCTGCTCTCTTGGAACCTCATCATTCTGTTGTCATTCTCTGCTCTCTCAGAATCACCAGCCTTTCCCAAAATGTTTCATCTTTTAAAGGATTCCAATAAACTAATCAAGTTCCATGTGGAATGGGTGGTGTCTCATCTCCCTCTATTCAAAAGTTTATACCCACAATTGGATGAACCACAACTCTATGGAGATAATCTATTCAAGTTTCCAACCCACATTTTTGAAGAGGGAATAAGAGAAATGGTTGCTCCCACAAGATTGATAAGAATTAAAACATGGCTTTTCTTGGGTACATAAATCCTTTCAAACTGCCATAAATGGGGAGAGGGAAACCCTGGATTCTGTTAAGTCTTTGGTAGATAGACCAGTAATGGCTTGTCCTGAGGAAAAAACCACCACATCTCCAGCTTCCCAGACTCTAGTCTACTGAGTGAATTCTGCAATTCAACCTGTACGTAAAAATATTAATGTTGCAATGACTGCTAAACCTGTAAACACCTCCTCAGAGGAAACAGCCCTCAATCCTCTGTCTGGAAATATTAATATTGTTTACCAGCTTAAACTGCAATGGAATACCCTGAAGTAATTGGCTTGAAATACACTTCTAATTTTGCATGTCCCAAGCCCAATACCCCTCTTTTCTTCAAGATGTATAGCTCAAGACCCATCAGGCCACAAAAGGTGAAGTAAAAATGTGACCCATGAGGAGGTATGCTATACTCCTAAAAATTTGCATGAGTTTTCCTATCTATATAGACAGAAATCAAGGGAAAAAGTGTGGGAAAGGATATTAAGGGTATGGTGTTATGGTGGAAGAAATATAAAGGTGGATCAACCTAGATTTCTTGATATGGACCCACTAAGCAGAGATTCTACATTCAATGTTATAGCTTGAGGAGTTAGTAAAAGAGCTTTACTGGTTTATTTAAACTTTGAGGAATAAATTTGTGAGAGTAGCTCCATCATCCTTAAAGATCTCTGTAGTTGCCCTTCTCAGTAAGTTAGATATTACTTGGAAACTCATGTCACTGAGCTGGAATCTTTAAACACAATGGGGATGATCATATCGTGATTAGACAGAACCTGCATGAAAAAGTTAATTCCATAGAGAATGTGGGTGTGGCCACCATAATGGGCAGCAGACTCAAAGCAACAATCCAGATAATATGAATCACAGAGACATGTGGCATTGTCTAGTAGCTCATTGGGTACCTAGAAGTAAAGTAGATGAACAGTCTATTAAATTCTTATTTGTGCTGTGTAAGCAGAAGAGTTCCAGGTGAAATGAACATAAGTGTAATATGAAGTACAAACACAGAGAGCTACAGCCTCTTAATTCCAAGAGTTGAGACTTTTTACAGACTCAGAGATCTTTGAATGAGGGAAATTTAGGTACACTTTGGGAAAGGACCTTTTACACTGCCCAAAATTTACAGTGTTAACCTTCCTCCCAGACTTCCACAAAAAGACATTTGGCCTCTTACCAGGGTAACTGCATTGTGGAAAAGTAAATGATCAGATATTTCATGGATTACTAGATATTAGCTCAGAATTGACACTAATTCCAGTGGGTACAACATGTCACTCTATTCCACCAATCAGAATGAGGCCTTATGGAGGTCAGGTGATTAATAGAGTTTTAGCTCAGGTCTGTCTCACACTGGCTCCAGTGGATCCCTGGGTCCATTCTGTGGTTACAGCCTCAGTTCAGGAAGGCATAATTGGAATCAACATTCTCAGCAACCAGCATAACCCCCATATTGGTTTGTTGACTAATGGAGTGAGGGCTACTATAGTAGTAAAGGTCAAGCAGAAGCTAAAGAATGCCCCTACACAGCAAAGTAATAAATTAGAAGTAATACAGGATTCCTGGAGGGATTGTAGAGATTGCTGCCACTCTTTATGATTTCAAGGATGCAGGGGTGATGATCCCCCCCACATTCCCATTCATCTCTCCTATTTGACCTGTGCAGAAAACAGATATATCTTGGAAGATGAATACTAAGTAGCAATACCAACATGGACTTAACCAGGTTATGATTCCAATTGTCACTGTTGTTCCAGATGTGGTACCGTTGCTTGACAAAATCAACACATCCCTGGGACCTGGTATGTAGCTATTGAGCTTGCAATTTATGTTTTCCTAAAAGCTACTAGTAAGGTCTACCAGAAACAATTTGCATGCAGCTGGCGAAGGCAGCAGTATATGTTCACTCTCCTATCTCAGGGATTATATAAACTCTCCTGTCTTATATCATAATCATGTCTGCAGCGACCTTGAAATGGCATCTCTCCCAGAAGACATAACACTGCTCCATTATATTGATTACATTATGTTACTTACTTTGACC
Source organism: Myrmecophaga tridactyla (assembly GCA_004026745.1). NCBI lineage: Eukaryota > Metazoa > Chordata > Mammalia > Pilosa > Myrmecophagidae > Myrmecophaga > Myrmecophaga tridactyla. The sequence continues at coordinate 75,907 of PVIY010001530.1, read as the reverse complement.
TTGTGAGTGAGAAGTATCAACTAATCTGGACTTATTAGTAAGACATTTGCATGTCAGGGGATGGGAGATAAATCCAAGAAAAATACAGGGGCCTTCCACCTCAGTGAAATTTCTTGGTGGCCAGTGGTATAAGGAATGCTATGTTATCCCTTCAAAAGTGAAGGGTAAGCTGTTGCATCTGGCCCTTCCTGTGACCAAAAGAGAGGCCCAATGCCTAGTTGGCATCTTTGGATTTTGGATAAAACTTATTTCTCATTTGGGTTTCATACTCCAGTCCATTTACTGAATGACCAGAAAAACTGCTAGTTGTGAATGGGAACAGAACAAGAAGAGGCTTTGTGACTTTTCAAAGCTGCTGAGCAAGCTGTTCTACTACTTGGGTCATATGACCCAGCAGATCAAATGGTACTGGATGTGTCAGTGATCAATAGAAATACCGTCTGGAACCTTTGGCAGACCCCCAAAGGAGAATTACAATGCAGGCCCTTAGGATTTTGGAGTAAAGCAATACTGTACTCTATAGATAATTCTCTCCTTTTGAGAAAGATTTTGGCCTGCTACTTAGCCTTAGTGGAGACTGAATGCTTAATCATGGGTCACCAAGCTATCATGAGATCTGAGTTCCTATCATGAGTTGAGTGTGGTCAGACCTGCCAAGCCATAAAGTTGGGGACAAATAGAAGCATATCACAAAATGGAAATGATCTATAAGAGATAGGGCTCAATCATGTCCTAAAGACACAAGAATTTATCTGAGGAGTGGCCCAAATGTCCATGGGCCCCACTCCTGCCATATTACCTTCTCTTTCCCAACCTAGACGTATGGAATCTTGAAGAGTTCCTTAAATTCAGCTGACTAAGGAAGAGAAAACTTGGGTCCATATTACAGATGTTCTGCACAATATGCAGGTACCACTGAAAGAGTGGACTGCTTCAGGACTACAGCCCCTTTCTGGGATGCCCTTGATGAACAGTAGTGAGTGGAAATCTTCAAAGTGAGTGGAATGTTGAGTAACCTACCTGGCTGTTCATTTTGTTTGGAAGCAGAACTTGCCAGAGATGCATTGTATACTAACTCATAGGTTGTTGCCAATGACTTGGTTGGATGGTCAGGGTCTTGGAAGGCACATGATTGGAAAATTGGGGACAAAGAGGTCTGGGGAAGAGGTAGGTGTATAGATCTTTCTTAGTGGACAGAAAAATTGAAGATATTTGTTTTTCATGTGAATGCTCACCAGAGGGTGACTTCAGCAGAGGAAGGTTTTAATAATCAAGTGGATAAGATGACCTATTCTGTGGCCATAAGTCATCCTCTTTCTAAGCCACTGCTGTAATTGCTGAATGGGCTCATGAACAAAGTGGTCATGGTGGTTGGGATTGTGGTTATGCATGGGCTCAGAAACATAAGCTCTCAGTTACCAAGACTGACCCGACTGCAGTCACTATTGAGTGCCCAATCTGCCAGCAACAGAGAACCACACTCAGTCTCAGACATGGCATCATTTCCTGAGGTGATCAGCCCACGACCTCATGACTGGTTGATTACATTGGACCACTTCTATCATGGAAGGAGCAGTGATTTGTTCTAATTGCAATAGACATGTACTCTGGCTGTTGGTTTGTCTTCACTGCAGGAAATGCTTCCATCAAAACTGCCAACTGTTGACTTATGTAATGCCTTATCCACCATAGTTTTACTCCACACAGCATTCCTTCTCATCAAGGAACTGACTACACAGCATATAAATCTCATGCTCATGGAATTTTCTGGTCTTACTATGGCACACATCATTCAAAGGCAGCTGGGTTGACAGAATAATAGAATGCCCTTGTGGAGACCCAATTAGGGCACCAACTAGATAGCAACACCAAGGAGGATTATGGCAGTGTTCTCCAGATGGCTGTGTTTGCTCTGGATCAGCATCCACTCTGTGGTACTGTTTCTCCCATAACCAGCATGCATAGGTCCATAAATCAAGGGGTCTAAATGGGAATGCCACCCCTCAGTATCAGCCCTAGTGATACACCAGGAAAAAAATTGCTTCCTGTCCTTGAAACCTTAAGCTCTGATGGTCTACAAGTCTTAGTTCCAAAAGGAGGCATGCTCCCACCAGGGAACACAATAGTGATTCCACTGAACTGGAATCTATGATTGCCATCTGGCCATTTTGGGCTTCTCTTGCTTCTGAGTCAGCAAGCAAGTAAGGGGATTACTGTACTGGTTGGGGCCATTGATCCTGACTATCAAGGGCTAAATATGGCTGCAACCAGACAATGGAGGTAAAGAATGGTTTTCCTGAAATTCAGGAGTTTTGCTAGGACTCCTTTCAGTATTAATATGATCTGTGATTAATGTCAATAGAAAACTGCAACAACCCAATCAAAGTAGGACTACCAATGGCCCTGAAACTGCAGTTATGAAGGTTCAGTCACCCTATCAGGCAAAGAACCATGGTTAGCTGAAGTGCTTGCTGAGGATAAAGGTTACATGGAACAGGTAGTGGAAGAAGGTACTGATCAATATGGACTATGACTACATGAGCAGTTACAGAAATAAGGACAGTGATGGTATGAATATTTATTACTTATTTTGTTATGAATATGTTTGTATTTGTACATAAAGCAAATATCTTGTTTTCTTCTCAGTAGTTAAGTTACAGTATCTCAAGTTTAAGAGAGAATTTTACCTAAGGACTTGCATCCTCTTATGGAAAGATTTTGTTCATTTCTGGTTATACACAGAGCAGTTGAGTATTGTTAGGCAAAATAAATGTATGTTACTGTGTGTATGTTTTAAGGTGATATGTATAACTGAAAATTGAGAAGGGATGGACTGTGAAAGTTAGGATCTGGTGTCAATTTGGCCTAATGATGGTGCCCAGTTGTCTGGTCAGGCAAGCACTGGCCTTAGCATTAGTGCAAGTATATTTCATGGCTCACTGATCAATCAAAAGTCATGTTTATTCAATCATCAGTCAGTTGACTGCAGCTATGTCTGATTACATCTATAATCAATTAAGGGAACACTTCCCACTAACAAAATAATCCAAACAGCTGGAATCTGAACCAATCAGTTGAAGACTTTTAAGGGAGAAGAAAGAATTTTCACTGCTTCTTCAGCTCGTAAGCCTCTTTTGTGGAATTTAAGACCCTTCATCAGAATAGTCAGTTTCAAAGCCTGAACTATGGATTTTGGACTGTTTCATCCTTATGGTTAGATGAGATACTTTTATAAATTTCATATGTGTAGATATCTCCTGTTGGCACTGTTTCTCCAGAGAGCCCTAATACATATAGTATCATGTCATCTATGAACAGTGAATGTATTTCTTCTTTCTTTACATTTATTTTATTCTATTCTATTCCATTCTATTCCATTCCATTCCATTCCATTCTATTCTATCTATTCTAGTCTACTCTATTTTATTCTTTTAAATTTCTCAGAGGGTGCATGCTCCAGGAATTGAACCTGGGTCTCCCACATGAAAGCTAAGCATTCTACTACTGAATCACCCTTACACCACCTAAAAAATTATATTTTTAAGGGATATATTTTATTTTTTTTGGATACACTTTATTTCTTTTTCTTAGATAATTACTTAGGCTTGAATTTCTAGCAAATTGTTGAATAAAAACAGTGACATTAGGCCTCCTTCTCTTGTTCCTGATCTTACAGGAAATGCTTTCAGTCTTTCCCCATTGAGTATGATGTTAGCTGTGGGTTTTTCACATATTCCCTTTACAACGATGAGGAAATTCCCTTCTATTCCTATCCTTTGATGTGCTTTCATCCATAAATGATGTTGATTTTTGTCCAATGCCTTTTCTGCATCAACTGAGCTGATCAATCATTTTCTTCCTTTGATTTATTGATGTGCTGTATTATAGTAATTGATTTTCTTGTCTGTACCACCCTTGCATACCTGGAATAAATCCTACTTTGTCATGATGCATAATTATTTTAATGTGCTGCTCTATTTGATTTGCAAGAATTTTTTGAGGGTTTTTGCATCTGTCTTTATTAAAGAAATTGGTCTGTAATTTTCTTTTCTTGTAGAATCTTTGACTGACTTTGGCATTAGGGTGATTTTGACTTCATTGAATGAGCTGGTAACTTTCCTTCACCTTTAACTTTTTTGAAGAATTTGAAGAGTATTAGTAATAATTCTTTCTTTAATGCTTGGTAGAATTCACATGTTAAGCCATCTGGTCATGGACTTTCCTTTTTTGGAGCTTCTTGAAGAGAGAGTCAATCCATTCACTAATTATCAGTTTGATGAGGTTGCCTATTTCTTCTTGAGTCAATGTTCACTTTTCATGCTTTTCTAGGAAGTATTCCCTTATGTCTAGTATTTTATCATATAGTTGCTCATAGTATCCTCTCATCATCTTCTTTACTTCTAGAAGCAGGGTCAGTTGTTATGTACCCATCCCCATTTCTGATTTTATTTATTTTCATCCTCTTTCTTTTTTTGTCAGTCTAGCTAAACTCCATCAATTTTAGTGACTTTTTTCAATGAGCAAACTTCTGGTTTTGTTGATTCTCTCTATTGTTTTCATGTTCTTCATTTCATTTATTTCTGCTCTAATATTTGCTTTTGCATTTCCTCTTTTTGCTTTGGGGTACGCTTGCTGTTCTTTATCTAGTTTCTGCAGTTGAAAAGTTAATTTCTCAATTTTTTCTACGTTTTGAAATTTGGCATTTAGGGTAATACATTTCTCTCTCAACACTGAATTTACATCCCATAAGTTTTCATATGTTGTGTACTCATTTTCATTTGTCTCATGGTATTTTTTGAGTTCTCTTGCAATTTCTTCCTTGACCTACTTGTTTAAATTTGTGTTATTTAGCTTCTATATATTTGTGAGTTTTCCAGCCTTCAACAAATTATTGATGTCCAACTACATTCCACTACAATCTGAGAAAGAGTTTTGTATAATTTCAATCTTTTTAAAGTTATTGAGACATATTTTGTGATCCAACATGTGGTCCATCCTGGGGGATATTCCATGAGCACTTGAGAAAATGTATATCACTGCTGATGGTGTGCAAAGTTCTTTAAATCTCTGTTAAGTCAATTTCATTTACTGTGTTACTTGAAATCTTTATTTCCTTATTGATCCTATGTCTAAATGTTCTACCCATTGATGAGAGTGGTGTATTGAACTATCCAACTATTATTGTAAATTTGTATACAAAATACATGTGGATTTCATGTATTTTGGGGCACTATGCCTCAGAGGTATTTATGCTTTGTATGTCTTCTTGATGAATTGTCCCTTCTATTACTATATTGTGTCCTTCTTTGTCCTTTCAATAGTTTTATATTTGAAGCCTAATTTATCTGATATCAGTATATCTGTGCCTGCACTTTTCTGGTTGTTATTTGCATGAAGTTTATTTTTTCCAATCTTTCATGTTCCACTGATTTTTTCCTCAGCTCAAAAGTGAGTCTCTTTCATACAACATATAGATTGGTCCTGTTTTTAAATCCATTCTGACAGTCTAAGTCTTCTGACTCAGGAGTTTCATCCATTAACATTTAATGCTGTTATTGTAAGTGTAGTGACTTTTTATTTTTACCATTTTTTGTTTTAGATTTTATATGCCATATTATACATATTTTAATTTTTTACCCTTATTTGGAGCCATCATTTATAAACTGTTCTCCAGATCTCTCTTTCTCTCTCATATTTTTCCTGTCTGCCTGCAGTTCTCTAGTATTTCTTGTAGAATACTTGCTCACAAATCCTCTCAGTGCCTATTTGTCTGAAAATATGTTAAAGTCACCCACATTTCTTGCAGGACAATTTTGCAGTGTTTAAAAGTTTTCACAGACAGTTTTTCTCTTTCAGTATCTTAAATATATTATACCACTGCCTTATTGATTCCATGGTTTCTGTTGAGAAATCCACACATAATCTTATCAAGCTTCCCTTGTAAGTGATTGATTGCTTTTGTCTTCCTGCTGGAAGAATTGCACTGATATTTGACAATCTGATTAGTAAACTTCTTGGAATAGGCATATGTGGATCTATTCTGTTTGGATTATGCAACACTTCTTTAATCTGTCATTTAATGTCTTTCATAAGAGATAGTACATATTCAATGATTATTTCTTCCATTACTCTTTGTGCCCCTATTCCCTTCTCTTCTCCTTCTGAGACACCAATAAAATATGAAGAGCATTTGTGCTCATCATATTGTCATTCAGTTTCTTGGGAATCTACTCATATTTTTCAATTCTTTTCCCTATCTGTTCTTTTGTGTGTAGGATTTTCGATGCCATTTCATCTAGTCTACTAATCTTTTATTCTACTTCTTCAAATATACTGTTTTAAGTCTCTGTTCTAGTTTGTAAAAAATGCCAGAATGCAATAAGCCAGAAATGGAATGGCTTTTAGGAAAGGGAATTTATTAAGTTGAAAACTTACAGTTCTAAGGACATGAAAATGTCAAAACTAATGCATCCTAGGAAAGATACCTTTATTCAAGAAAGGTCAATAAGTGCAGAACACCACTTTGTCAGTTGGAAAGGTATATGATGATGTGTGCTTTCTCTCCTTCTTTCTTGTTTCATGAAGCTCCCTTGGGGGTATTTTACTTCTGCCTCTCCAAAAATCTCTGGCTGTATGGCCTCTGTTGGTTCTTCCCAAAATAGTTCCCTTAATTGGCTCTGGTAAGCAACCCAACTTTAGTGGGTGGAGACAAATCTCCATAGAAACCATATAATCATACTATATATAATTCAGTGGATGATGTCTCCCTGGAAACAATAAGATAGATCCCTCCCAGCAATATTGAATGAAGATTAAAGTACATGGATTTGGGCGGGCCATGGTGACTCAGCAGGCAAGAATGCTAGCCTGTCATGCCAGAAGACCCGGGTTCGATTCCTGGTAACTGCCCATGGAAAAAAAAAGTACATGGATTTTCTGGAGTATGTAATATCTTCACACTGGCACAATCTTCATTGTGTTTTTCATGTCATCTATTGTACCTTTCATTCCCATAAGTTCTGACATTTGCTTTTTCAAATTTTCCAGTTCTTTATGCTCACCCAATATTTCCCTTATATTCTTTATCTCTTTTGCCTATCTTCCCTCAACTCATTGATTTGAGTTTTTAAATTTATCATGTCTATTCAAATACCCTTAATTAGTTGTTTCAACTCCTGTATCTTGCTTGAAGCGTGTTTGTTCCTTTGATTGAGCCATAACTTTGTTTTTCTTACTATGACACAATTTTTTTCATGGTGTCTAGGTATCTGATTTCCTTGATTAATTTATTGTGGAGGTCTGTTTCAGTCTTTTACTTACAGTTTTCTTGTTGGTGGCTTTGTTCCTATCTGGTTTTTGGTGTTCAATTCCACTTGTTTTAAACATCTAACATGGCTTCTGTTTAACTGATCAGAATTTTTCAACTCTTGTTTTTCTCATTCTTTCCCTGCTTAAATGGAAATATTTTTTTGAGGATAGTCTCCCCAGGTATGATCTACCCCAATCAGATTTTCCAGACCATACAGGCCCATGTTTCAGAAGGAAGTTGCAATCACTCTAGATTCCTTGAACAAGAAACACAGCATGTTGTCAGAGTTTCCTGTGAAGTCTCTAGACACTGCACTTTTCCTGTCCTCCCCAGCTGGTGGTACCTATCAGCCTGCAGATCTTCACCAATGTAAAGTGGTGCAGTGCCTTCCACTCTCAGAAGACCTGTTCCTGCCATATATATGGTGGAGATTAGCTGAGGTAGAAATCATGTCTTTCTGCTTCTGTTTTCCTGCCTCTCAGGTCTTAACTCTCTGAAAGAGGGATACCACTTGATCTAGGAATTACTCCCCTTTTATTGGGGAAGATGCACCTTTAGGGAATTAACTTCTTCACTTTACTCATCACTTTTTCTCTAAGAATATCTTAACTCCACACCATCATATGGGTGTGCTGATCATCTGGGTCAGCACTGACAATTGAAAATGTCTGAGGCTTTCTCTAATGAGTTACTTAGAATAGTTTAAGAAAAGAAAGAGAAAAAAGAAATCCCTTTTCAGAGCCTGTCCTTAGCAGTCCCCAGACCCCAACACCTCTCACGAGCCAGATTTAGTACCTGGTTCTATGTGCCCCTTTTCTTGTGTACAGCCCTTTTCCATTATTCTAAGCTCAGCCAACTCCATAAAACCTCCATTGTTTTTTCCATCAGACCCACCTCCTCCCTGCCAGGAGATACCACAGTATTTCTTCCATGCTTGGTGTCTGTTTATCTGAGTTTGGATGTTGTATTCAGCAGTTCACATTTGTTCATTAAAACCACAACTGGAGATTGACTGAGTTGTCTTCCCTTTCTCCCAATAGATACTGCTTCTTTTTCCCATAAGGCTGTGTCTCCAACTGAACCTGCCATGCTAGTTGGGGAAGGACACTAGCCTCCCTAATTTGGGTGCTTTACTTACAGTTTGTTTTGTAATCTCAGCCATTTCACCCACTCTAGATTGGTATATAACATGTGTCCTGTCACAGATGTCTCCAAAACAGTTGTTTCAGACAGTTTCTGGCTGTTTAATAGCTGCTCTAGAGGACTAACTAAATTCTTCACCTCACTATTCTTCTATCTTATCCTGTCTCCTGTATAATTCTTTTAATATGCAGTTTGGTTCAGTTTGCAAATCTTTTGTTGAAAATTTTTGTATCTGTATTCATGCAAGATTTTAATCTCTAATTTTTCTTTCTTATTTGATCTTTATCCGGTTTTGGCATGATGGCAAGCTGGCATTATAGAATACTTTAGAGAGTATTTCCTACTCTTCAAGAGTTTGGAAGTGTTTGAGCAGAGTTGTATTACTTCTTCTTGAACTGTTTAGCAGAATTCCCTTGTAAAACCATCTTGTCCTGGGTTTTTTTTGTTGGAGGTTTTTGATTACTGATGTAATCTCCTTTGTAGTAATTGATTGGTTGATATCTTCTATTTGTTCTTAATTCAGGGTAGGCAATGTGTATGTAATTAAGAATTTGCCCATTTCATCTAGTTTGTTTCATTTATGAGGATAGGGTTAGGCATAATAGCTTCTTAGTTTTTACTCCAGTGAGGTTGATAATATTGTTCCCCATTTTGTTTCTGATTTTTAATATTTCTTTCCTCTCTTGTTTTTCCCTGCCATTCTAGCTAAATGTTTGTCAATTTTTTTTGAGTTTTTAAAGGTAAACTGCTTTTGGTTTTGGTGATTTTATTTACTGTTTTATGTTTTCTATTTCATTTATTTCCAATCTAATCTTTGTTATTTCCTCTTTTCCATTTGATTTCAATTTATTTTGCTCTCTTTCTAAAGTTTTCTCAGTTTTGCATTCAGGTCTCTGATTTGCAATCTCTATCCCTTTCTACAATAATTATTTAGAGCTATAACTTCCCTATGAACACTGCCTTTGTTGCAGCCTATATGTATTTGTATGCTCTACTGTAATTTTCATTTGATTCAATATATTTCCTAAATTCCTACGTGATATCATTTTTAGCCTATTGGTTGTTTTGGTGTACATTGTTTAACTTTTACTTATTTGAGACTTTGCATTTTCAAGTACTTAATGCCTTCTAGCTTCATTATGTTGTGGTCAAAGAACATATATTACATGATTTCAATATTTTTTTAATTTGTGGAATCTTGTTTTGTATAGAAACATTTGGTATATCCTGGAGAATGCCTCAAAAATCACTCTGGAAGAATGTATATTCTTGTTGTTGATTGAACTGTTCTATATATCTGTAAGGTCTAGTTGGTTTAGAATTTCATTTAATTCTTGTATTTTTATTGATCTTTTTCCTAGGTGTTCTACCCATTTTTGAAAGTGGTGAATTAATATATCCTATAATTGTAATAGAAATGTTCACTTTCCCCTTAAAATCTGTCAGCATTTATTCATTGTGTATTTTGGGTCACATTTTAAGTGTATATGTATTTATAATCGTTACATCTTCTTGTTGAATTTACCACTTTATCAGAATATAATAACCATCTATGTCCCCTATGACTGCTTTTGAGTTAAAGTGTATTTCATCTGATATTACTATGTCTACCACAGTTAAAGTTTTTAACTTTAATAGAAACTTAAAATAATTTTCCAAATTGGGTTTAATATTTTGCATTCCAATCATCAATTAGTGAGAATGTATTCCTGCCTAAGTTCTCATGATAATTAATGCAGTGGATTGCTAAATACTGTGGTGCTAAATTTACAATTGTATATAAGCCATTATGCCAATAAATCGTTATCAGTTTTCAAGATTTGAATAAACAACAATATTGGAAGAGAGAATCAAATGTCTATGCATTATTTTAGTGATTCACTGACAATGTCTTTGTATCCATTTTACTAATAATTTGTAATGTCCTATAAGAGCACAAATTATTGGTTAAAGATAAAATGCATCTATTGGTTTGCAAATGTCTTAACTAGAATGAGTATATACAGCTTAATAATAATAATTTTGGGGACACTGAAATCCTAGATACAGCTGAAATTTCTTTGCCACATAATCTTATAATGGTCTGATTGAGTCCTCAGCAATCTGACCTCAGTCTGGACTGAGGAATCAGCCTCCTGACCTCCAGTCAACCCTAAGGAAACCGGCATCCACTGTCTAGCTGATGTTTGTGATAAATCTGTAACTCCCTCCCATAATGAAAGAGCCCCCACAGCTCTACATGAAGAGATTAATACTGTTTCAGCAAATGAAACTACAATGAAATGCCTTGATGTAGATGATGTGCAAAACCTCAATGATTCCTCTACTAAACTACTTCCACCTCTACCCTTTTCTACCATAGGTGTCACTATACTGAATTCCTAACAGGCCAATATAGGTGAGTTACAAAGCGTGACCTACGAGGAGTTGGGCTGCAATTCAAAAAAATATTCATGATTTTTTTCAATATTCGTACTTAGAAACTAGGGAAATATATGTGGAAAATGGATATTAAAAGTGTGGGATAATGGTGGGAGTAACATAAAATTTAACTAGGCTGAATGATGATATATTTCAACTAACAAGAGATTATGCACTTAATATTTAAGTTTGAGGGCTTAGGAACTATTCTTACTGTTTCCTCTGGTCATTGGCTTAAAGATGGTCTAAAATGTTTGTAGTCAAAATGACAGAACTGCCCTGGTATAATGTAGATGAGGGGATCCAAAGGCTTAAAGAGATTGGAATGTTAGAGTGAATTTATCATGTAATAAATGCTCACCCACCACAAGAATATCCAGAAGGCACACCATTCACCAGGACTGTGAAAAATACATTTGTGAGACTAATTCCATCATTCCCCCAAATTTCAGTGATTGCTCTTATCCATAGGTCAAATATTACTTTTGTAAATGCTGCTAATGAACTTGATACTTAAAGATGGTGGAGACAATCAATTCCTGGGCAGGTAGAAACAACACAGCAGCACATAATCATCAAGGATAAGAGAGAATAACTACCATAATTGACAGCAGAGTCAACACAATAATCAGAAGAGTCTAAATTCTAGAAACCTATTTCATTGGCTAACTGATTATGAGATATCTAGGAGTAAAATACGTTTGCAGCCCACTAAATTTTCTCTTAATATGTGTGAGTTTTATGTCAAGTGAACATGAATATAAATTGAAATAAAACCAGAAAGTCATTGTTCCACAAAGATATCCCAGACTTGACCATCTTTCAAGAATCAGAACCTATTAAATGAATGGAAGGCTGGGTCTCCTTGTTGAAAGATCTTGCTACACTGCCAAGATTAATATTGCTATCTTCCAACCAACCTCCCCAGAAGAGGTTTACAGATTTTTATCAGGGTGAATATGCACTAGGTAAAGAAAATGATTAGCCATTGGGGGATATTAGACACTGGCTCAAAGGTGACATTAATCGCAGGAGACTGAAAATGTCTCTGTCATCCACCTGTAAGAAGGTGCTTAGGGAGTTCAGGTAATCAATGTAGTTTTAGCTCAGGTCCATCTCACAGTGGGTTTAGTATATCCCTAGAACCATTCTATAATTTCATCCCCAGTTCAAGAATGCATAAATGGAATGAACAGTCTCAGAAACTGGAATAATCCCACATTTTTTCCCAAACTTGTGGATTGAGGGCTGTTATGGAGGAAAAGACCATGTGTAAACCTAGAACTGCATCATTGTAGCAAAATAGTAAATCAAAAGTAATATCACATTCCTTGGGAGATTATGGAGATTACATTATCAAGGACTTGAAGGTTTCAAGGATGTTTGTAACCACTATATCTCCATTTTATTCTCCCATTTGGCCTTTACAGAAAAATATGGCTCTTGTAGGATGAAAGTGGATTATTATAAATATAATCAAGTATTGACTCCAATCACTGATGCTGTTCCAGTTTGGTGTGATATCCTGAACAAATCAACACATTTCCTGGTAACTGGTATATAGCATATGGTATGGCAGATGCTTTTTTCTTAATTCCTATTGGTGAAGACAACTAGAAATGGTTTTCTTTCAGTTGACAAGACAGCAGTTGTCCTACCTAAGGAGTGTATCAACTCTCCAGTCCTATGTCATAACACAGTTTACAGGAGCTCCACAAGACATCACACTGGTCAATTTTATTGATGATATCATGTTGTTTGAATTTAGTAAGAATTAGAAACAATTGTATGCTTACTGTTAAGGCATTTTCATATACAGAAGTGTGAGATAAATCCAACAAAAATTCAGTCCTTTCATCTCAGTGAAATGTCTGTCTCTTCATTTATGTGGGGAATTTTGAAGTGTCCCTTCTAAAGTGAAGGATGAACTGCTTCATCTGCCTTTCCAACAATCAAACCAAGAGGCATAATACCTAACTGGCCTCTATAGATTTTGGAAACAATTTATTCTTTATTTGGCTGTGCTATTCAAGTACATTTCCTAAGTGACCTGAAAAGCTGCTAGTTTTGAGTGGGGACTGGAATAAGAGGGGTTTTTGCAAAATATACAGACTGCTATGAAAGCTGATCTGTCACTTGGAACATGTGACCCAGGTAACCCAATAGTTGGATACGTCAGTGGCAAATAGAGATGCTTTTTGGGGCTTTTTTCAGACTCTTGTAGGAAAATCACAGGAAAGATCTTTAAGGGTTTGGAGCAAAGACCTTCCATCTTCTTCTGGTAAATACTTTTCTTTTGAGAAAAAGTTGTGCCTACTACTGGGCATTGCTAGAGATTGAATGTTGAAACATGGGCTACCAATTGATTTTGAGATCTGAATGGTTTACCATGAGCTGGATGTTGTCTGACCATCCAAGCTATACAGTTGGACATGTGCAGCAGCACATCATCATAAAATGCAATTGTCACATAAAAGATCAGGTTCAAACAGGTCCTGAAGTTACAAGTAAGTTACATGAGAAAATGGCCCAAAATCCAATGGCATCTACTCCTGCCACATTGTTGACTCATTCCCAGCCAACAGCTAAAGCCTCTTGGGGAATTATCTGCAATCAGTTGCCTGAGGGAGAGAAACTTAATATCTGGTTTACAGGTGGTTCTGCATGATATAGAAGCAGAATTTAAAAATGGACAGCTGTGTACCTGGTTGTACATTTTATGACTTGGAAGGAACATCATCAGAAATCTGGTGACAAAGAAGTCTGCTGTAGTGTTCTAAATAAGCATACACTTCATCATACACTTGCTTACATAACCAGATTCACAGGTGTAGGAATCAAGGGGTGGAAATTGGAATGTCACTATACACTGTTGTCCTAGTGATATCCTAGAACATATTACAAGCTCTGTGGTATTCAATTCATAGTTCTACATGAAGAATGTTCCCATCAGGATATGCTATAATGAGTCCATTGAGTTGCAACTTAAAATTGCCACCCAGGCACTTTGGGGTCCCCCATACCTCTGAATCAACACAAATAAAGGAATTACTTTATTGGCTGAGGTGATTGATCCTGATTATCAAGAGGAAAAGCACTGCTACTACACAATGGAGGTAAAGAGGAGTGTGCTTGGAATAAAATAGATCCCTTAGGGTTTCTCTTAGTACTTCCTTGCACTGTGATCAAAATCAGTGGAGAACTGCAACAACTCAATGCACAGAGGACTAAGAATGTCCAGAAATTTCAGAACTGAAGGTTTGGGCACCACATGAAGCACAGATTCAAGGCAATGAATTTGCTGTTCACTTGGTATTTTCAACAAATGGATATATGATTATATTTTCAATAAATTAAGGGGTATTACTTCAACCATGAGAGAAGTCTCATCCAATTAGTTAAAGGGCTTAAAGGGATAAGTTGATGATTTTAGCAGTCAAAAGAAGGAGAAATTTCCATGTCTCCTTTAGCCATCCAAATTTCCTTGGAGAATTCATCAAAAACCTCCATCAGTTCCAAATTTGTGGAACATCCTACTGAAGGTTGATTTGCCTCTTCTCAGCCTTGCATGAGGAATTCCTATAATAAATCTAATGATATTTACAGTATATGTATATGATATATATATCCCATTGGTTCTATCTCCCTTGGTCTACATACCTGCCCTAATGCCAGTACCGTGTTCTTTTTTAGCCATGTTCTTTTTTTTCCTGTTGTTTTGTTAAAAGTTTCAAGACCATAAAATATGAGCCTCCCAACTTAATTGTTATACTTCAAGATGGCTTTGTCTACTTGGTGTCTATTACCATATAAATTTGAAGATTGGCATTTCTATTTCTGCAAACAAGATTGTTGGAAATTGGATTGTAATTTTATTGAATCTGCAAATTGTTTTGGATAAATTAACATCTTAATATTTAGTCTTCCATTCATTGATCATAGAATACCCTTCCATTTATTTAGATTTTCTGTGATTTCTCTTAGCAATATTTGTAACTTTCTGTGTATAAGCTCCTTACTCCCTTAATTAGGTTCATTCCTAGACATTTGATTCTGTTAGTTGCTATTGCATGTGGATTTTGAAATTGATTTCTTCTTCTAATTGTTCCCTGCTTCCATATAGAAATGATACTAATTTTTGCTTTTTCATCTTATACCCTTATAATTGGCTGAAAATAATTTTTGAAATTTGTTATGAATTTTCAGGATTTTTTGTATATAGTATCTGGTCACCAGCACATAAGGAAAAATTTTACTTCTTTCTTTACAGTTTTGATGCATTTAATTTCTTTTTCTTGAGTAATTGCTATGGAAAGTATGTCTAGTACAATTCTGAATAACAATTGAGGCAATGGCATCCTTGCCTTGTTCCAGATATTAGAAGGAAATTTTTCAGTCTTTAACTATTAAGTTGGATGTCAGCTGTGGATTTATCACACATAATCTTTATCATGTTGGGGAAGTTTCTTTTTATTGATAGTTATCTAAGTATTTTTTTTATCAAGAAGCAGGCTGGGTCATGTCAAATGCTTTTTCTGACACAATTGAGATGATCATGAGCATTTTCCCCTTCATTCTGTTCATATGGCATATTCCATTATTTGATTGCATATGATGAACGACCCTTACATATTTGGACTAAATCTCACTTGATCATGGTGTATAAATAGTTTAATGTGGACTCAGGTTGCTGGTGCTTTGTTGAGAATATTTGCATCTATGTTTGTAAGAGATTTTGATGTGCAATTTTCTTGTAATTTTTTTCTGAGTTTGGTATGAGGGCAATGGTTGCCTCATAGAATGAATTGCTTATTAGACCTTCTTCTTCAATGTTTTGAAAGGGTTTGTGTAGGACTGGTGTTAAGTCTTTTGGAATGTTTGGTAAAATTCCCCAATGAAGCCATCTGGTCCTGGACTTTTCTTTGACCAGAGATTTTTTATTACTCATTCAATCTTCTTTACAGTTATTAGTTTGATGAGATCTTACATTTCTTCTTGAGTCAATATAGGTAATTTATGTGCTTCTACTAATTTCCCCATTTAATCTAGGTTATCTAATTTTTGTTGTATAGTTGTTCATCTTATCCTTTTGTAGTCCATTTTATTTCAGATGTGTTGGTAGTAATGTTTCCAATTTCATTTCTGATTTTAGTTATTTGTTTCCTCACATTTTCTTTATCTCTTAGCCCAGCTAAATCTTTTGGGTTTTTATTCTCTCAATTGTTCTTATTGTCTGTATCATTTATATCTGCTCTGATCTTTGTTATCTCCTTCTGATAGCTATTGATTGAGCTTGGTCTTCCTTTTCTATTTCTTCCACATTCAAGACTTGAAGATATTTCTTCCTTTATAATGTAGGAATTTGGGTATAAAATATCCTTCTTGTCATTGCTTATGTTGCATCCTATAAGTTAGGTATGTTGCCTCAAGATATTTCTTAACTTTCCTTGTGCTTTTCTTTTTAACCCATTGATTATTTAGTACATTTTATAATTTCCATATATTTGTGAATTTTCCATTTCTCCCTCTGTTATTTTTTCCAACTTCAATACTTTGTGATATACTCTATGACATGTTCTATATATATATCATAGTTAGATAGATATAATGTAGATAGATTCTATGATTCCAATATTTTTTAATTTGTTGAGACATTTTGTGACTTAAAATATGTGCACCACTTTCAATATTGGACAAAACACGTAGGCAGAAATCAATTTAGGAAGTATAAGACTCTAAAACAACTAGGTCTAACACATACAAAAAATGTGCCATTCCCACAATTCATTAGTTGTGAAGTCAGTTCCTTAATCAGAAGCAATGCTGTGTGGAATAACATGTGGGTGGATAAAGCATTCCATATGTCCAAGGAAGGTAGTTTTTGAGGAAATTTTGATGCAGGGTATGTAAATCCATACCTGTTATATGTGTCTATTCCAGTTAGAACAAATCACTGCCCCTCCTATGATGGAAGTGGTTGAGTATAATCAATGTACCACCAAGTACCAGGCTGATCACCCAGGGGAAAAGTGCCAGATTAGGAACTGAGTGTGGATCTCTGCTGCTGGCAGATTGGACACTAAACAGTGGCTGTAGCCAAGTGGCCTTAGTAAGTGGATGTCCATGTTGCTGAGCCTATGCATAACCTCCATACCTGCCTCAATGCCAACTTTGTTCATAAACCAATTGGACAATGGCAGAAGTGTCTGAGGAAGAGGATGACTTGTATTCACAGAATGGGTCATCTTATCCACTTGATTATGAAAACCTTCCTCTGCAGAAATAATTCTCTGATGAGCATTCACATGGGACACAAATATTTTCAAGTTCTATATGCTCTCAGAATGTTCTATCCACATGCCTTTTCCCCAAACTTCTTTGTCTCCAATGTATAATCATGCCTCTTCCAAGTCCCTGACCATCCAGACAAACCATTAGCAATAGCCCATGAGTCACTGTAAAACTGTATCTCTAGCCAGTTCTCTTTACAAGTAAAATGAACAACCAAGCCCACTGCTCAAAGTTCCACCCACTGGAAAGACTTCTTATCACCACTGTCTTTTAAGGACATCCCAGAATGGGGTGGTAGTGCTGCAGCTGTCCACTTCCAGGTTGTCACTGCATATCATACATAACCATCAGTGAACCAAGCCTGAATTTTCTCTTCCTCGGTCAACTGACTGTAAGGAACTCCCCAAGATGTCATAGCTCAGAGAATGTAATGTGGAAGAAGTATGGGCCATGGGCATTTGGCTCATTTCCTCTTGTAACTTTTGGGTGCCTACTGGACCCGCTTGAGCTCTATCTCTTATATACTAGTTCCATTTTGTGATGGAGTGCTGCTGCGCACACCCAAATTTAAGGCTTTATGGGTCAGACATCACCCAGCTCATTATAGGCAACTCACACCTCACAGTAACTTGGTAGCCCATGGTTAAGCATTCAGTCTCTACTAAGGCCCACTAGTAGGCTGAAAGCTGTTTCTCAAAAGAATAGTTATATTCAGTAGAGGGTAAGGCTTTGCTCAAATAACCTAAGGGTCTGTATTATGAGTATCCTATAGGGGCCTGCCAAATACTCAAGTTGGCATTTTTATTTGGCCCTGGCATTTCCAGTACCATTGGATCTGCTGGGTCATGGGTGGCAAAGCAACTTGCACAGCTGCTAGAACTGTCACAGAGCTTCCTTTTATTCTGGTTCCCACTAAAAACTAGCATCTTTTTTGGTCACTTGGTAAATGGGTCAGAGTAGCACACATAAATGAAGAAAATCTTGTCTCCAAAGTCCAAAGAAGTCCACTAGGGCACTGTGCCTTTTTTTGCCAATGGAGGGGCCCAATGCAACAGTTTATCCTTCACCTTAGAAGGGATATCATGACATGCCCCACATCACTGGAAATCTAGAAATTTCAATGAGGTGGAAGTCCTCTGTGTTTTTATTGGATTCATCTCCCATCCCCTGACCCACAAATACAATACCAATAAGTCTAGAGTAGTTTCTACTTCTTGATCACTAAGTCCAACCAGCAGGATATCATAATTAAAATGGACCAGTGTGCTGTCTTGTGGGAGGAAGAAATGATCAAGATCCCTGTGAACAAAATTATAACAAAATTGAAGGTAAACTATTGGCCTTGCCAGCTGAATGCAAACTGTTTCTGGTGGTCTGTAATGACAGCTATTGAGAAAAAAGCATTTGCCAGATCAATAGCTGCATACCAGATACCAGACAATGTGTTGATTTGCTCAAGCAATGACATCACATCTGGAACAACAGCTGCAATTGGATCACCTCACCTTCATTAGCCCCTAGTTTGACTAGAGAACCAGAGTGACATTTTGGGTTTCCTGGAATTAGTGTCACTTTTGAGCCATGTTCTAATAATTCCTGAAATATCTGTTCATTTCTCTTACCCCAATGCATAGTTACCTTGGTAAGGCCATAGGTCTCCATGGGAAAGCTTGGGAGGAATTCTGTCAGTATGTTTTGCTCAGTGTTAAAAGGTCCTTCCTTAAGTGTACCCAGTCTTCCCTTCATTCAATGGGATCTGGGTCTGTAACTGTCTAATCTGTGAGTTGATTAAGGGGGCAGGACTCAATTTCTGTTTCCTTGACCTACAATTCTTCTGCTTATACAACTCAAATAAGAATTTAGTAATCTTCCCATCTATTTTCCTTCTATGTACCTCATGATCTCCTAGCCAGTGCCACAAGTCTTTGCAAGTGAGATTGTTTTAACTGCTATTTTGAGTCTTCTGTCCATTATGTTGGCCATGTCCATCTTGTCTGTGGTAATTAACTGTCATTGCATGGCTTCCACCACCTCAGGATTTGATCAACCCCACTGTGTTTAAGGATTCCAGCTCAGTGCAGCATTTCCAACAGTAATATCTTACCTACAAAGGAGGGTGACTGCAGAGATTTTCAGGGATAATGGAGCCAATCTCAATTTATTTCTCAAGGTTCTTGTGAAAGATGTGTTTTCTGTCCATTCCTGGTGTGTGTGAGCAGTTCTTCCATGATAAATCCACTCTAACATTTCAATCTCTCTAAGCCTCTGGATCCTCTCATCTACATAATAAAATATTATGCATTTCAGCATTTTTATCTCAGGTAAACTTGACCAAGTTTTGATACGTTTGAAGCCAACCATCTAAACAAATTGTTAAAGCCCTTTCCAACCCCTCTAGCTACAACATTGAATGCCGAATCTCTGCTTAGTGGGCCCCTGTCAATAAATTCAGCTTAACCCAAAGTTTAAATTCCTTCCACTGTTGTCCCACACTATTAATATCCATTCAAAAATATATTCCCCTGATTTCTGTCTGTGTATACTGGAAAATTTATGCATTATTTTTAGAGTATAGCATACCTCCTCATGGGTTGCACTCACATTTGGGGCCTGGTTGTACTTAATTATAGTTATAGATCCTGAAGAAAAGTAGGCTGGTGGTAGTGGGTCATGAAAAAAAACTAGAAGTGATCTTCCAGCCAATTACCTCAGGTCATTCTATTGCACTTTATTTGTTTCACTCCAGACAGAGGTGTGAGGGCTATTTCCCCAGGGGAGGTGGTTACAGAGTGAGCAGGCACTGAATGGTTAATCATGTATACAATGGTGTGGATGGCACACTCCCTTGGGGAGACTGGAGGCTGGAAAAATGTTTCTTCAAGATAAGGTGGAGGTTGGGATGCCCTATCCTCAGGGCAGTTCATTAAAGGTCTATCTAGCAAAGGCTCAGGAGAGTCTTAGGATCCTGTCTCCCCATCACCATCATTTTCAGAGCAATATGTCACCATTTCACATTTCAGGATTCCATTCTTTTCTAATGAAAGCCCTAACTTTAATAGCAGACACCCTGTTTTGCTGGGAATTTAGTTTATGTTTTAAATCTGTTACCTGCACAATTAAGCTTTATGTCTCATTTTCAGAGATTCGAGTCTGCAAATACAAGAAATAAGATTTTCTCTCATGGTGAACATGGAAGCTTTTACATAATTCATACAGCACTTTCAGTGCAAATTTGAATCTTTCAGCTGATTTCCTCTCCCTCATCACTGTATGTAGCATATCTGACAAATCCAGCCAACATCAATATACATTCTTAATTCCAAAAAACTCTATAAAAGTGTCAAAAACATTCTCACCCAGAGCCTTGCATCATATAGGCATACAATTAGCAGAACCTAGTGGTGATATTTTGAGTTACTCTTTTGTCACTTTCCCCAGGGACTGTCAGTGTCATCTTGACTATTGGAAACAGAATCATTAATGATTCTGAGTCTAGTCAGAGTAGAAAACCAATTGTAAAAACATTTTTAAGATTTTGTTTCTTAAGAACCACTCCTGGTGTGAAGCTGTGTTAAACAGGATTCCCTAGAGAAACAGAATCAACAGGAGTGATCTGTAAATATGAGATTTATATAGGTGTCTTACACAACCATGGATAGGGAAGAATCCAAAATCCATAGGGCAGGCTGTGAAGCTGGTGGCTCCAATGAACATCCTGGATGAACTTCACAGGAGAGACTCACTGGTTGAAGAAACAATGAAAAAGTCTGTCTTTTTCCTTAAAATCCTTCACCTGATTAGACTATCTCATTGTGGGAGCCACACCTTAGTTGATGCCTGATGTAATCAGTGCCAGATCAGCTGACTGATGATTTAGTACATCAACATTCTGGTTTATCAACCAGCCATGAAATGTCCTTGCAGCAATGGTCAGGCCAGTACTTGCCTAACCAGACAAGTGTGTATTATCACTTGGCCAAGTTGACACCAGAACCTAACCACACTGTGCAAGAATATATTACAGAAAACAAAGAAATAATTGGTGATCCAATCCAAAGAAACACTATGAAAATCCAGAAGCCATCACTAAGGAAGACCAGACTTTAGACATACTGGACAAAGATTAAGAGAAAAATGATTTTCAATATGCTCAAGAAATCAGAGAAAACACAGGAAAAGAACTGAGGGATATCAGGAAAACATTGAATGAACAGTGAGAAAATCTCAATGAATAGAGAAAAAAGTACAAATAACTGCATTGATATATTTGAGTTGAATACCACAATAATTGAAGTGAAAAATTCTCTAGATACAATTTGATTTTTCTCTTCTGATTACTACTGTAATGTACAAACAATTCTATTTTTCAAAGAGCAATGTTCTACCTTTATCCCTAAAAGAACAAGATTGTATAAATTATTGATAATCTTGTTTGAAACAATAAATACAATGTAAAATTGTCAAATTAAAAATTGGCATAAAATAACAGCAAAAATATTACCTAGCATAAACTACAAAAATGCTTTTACAGCTCTGTGGAGGAAAAAATTAATGTAAAACATGGAAAAACAGGAAAAGAAGCATGGAGTATAGGGACTTAAAAAGGGGAAACAGCCATATGAAGCATTCTTTATGGTCAATGTGAGAACAATGTGTGCAACAAAATAAATAATGCAAAAATTGAGAGTATTCAGTTATAGCACAAAGAATAAAATGTGTACAAAATCTGAGACTGATATGAGTAAAGAACTAAATAAAAAATAAATGTGTAAACTATGTTTTATAGTATAATTTTAATCAACTAATGAAGAAGGAATGAGGTAACACCATGCAGTGACAATTGCCACAAATATCACACACCAATGAATCGACAAATAATTGGCAAGTTTGAAGCAGAAACAGGATATTTCTGTAGTCTTATATTTTACTGTCCACAAAATATTCAGTAATTACAAAGGGAAAAATAAAAACTTTTGTGTGGTGAATTTTGTCACATATTATTTTAACCAATAGCATATTTACTAAATGTCATATAGATTCATATACCCCCTGAGTGTGTTAGAAGGTATTATGTACCCCAGAAAAGCTCATCATTTAATCCTCATTCAGAATTGTTTGGTGGAGTCTTTTTTATTGTTTCCATGAGGATTTGACCCACCCAACTGTGGGTGGTAATTTTTGATTAGATGGTTTCCATGGAGATGTAGTCACACCTTCAATGTAAGATTGCTTATTAGAGCCCTTTGAAAGATAACCATGTTGGAAAAAGCTTGTCCATCTGTTGGGGCCTCAATTTGGACATTTTCATGGCCTTAGAACTGTAAAATTGCAACTTAATAAATTCTCTTTTTGAAAAGCTATTCTATTTCTGGTATATTAAATTCTGGCAGCTTACTAACTAAAATGCCCCCTCATGTGATTCAAAGAGAAGGGCACATCACCTTTATGTTTTCCTTCCAGTGATATATTATCTCCAACTAATCATGGGAAGATATAAAGAAAGAAAAAAAAACAATTTGAAGGAGATTCAACAAAAATCCTGACCGGTACTCTTTCAAATTTATCCTGTCATGTAGGCCCACTGGTGCTGCTAACTACATTAGCTTTCAGTGGATTTTGCCAACTGATCCTAAATTTTTGAAGTTAAACCTAATGACCATAATGATCCAAGATAATTTTGAAGAATATTGAGGACAATTGGGCTTAACAATACCTGTTTTGAAGACTTACTGTTGGAGTCTTATTAAAAATAGTAATTTATAGACTACATCTCAACAGTCATTATAAATAAGTGTCAAAAGGATTACATATCATAAATAATATGGAATACTTTTAGTCAAGTTGGAGAAAAACTTAATTCTGTATATTGAAAAAATGCCTGAAATTATAATTTTGTGCAATTTTAAATAGAAAAAAGGATAAAATAAGCATGAAAAAATGAAAAAATATTTATGAACTTGTAGGGAATAATTTGTATGAAATAATTTGTCAACACAAATTTTTTAAAAACAGGTAAAATATAATTAATATGCATATTTAGGGAAAGAATATTATCATGACAAAGGATTAAAAATATATAATAAAATGCAAGTAACTTTATAAGAAAATGAATACATGGAAATCAAAAAGAAAAAATAGACAAGAGTTCTCAATGTGCAGTTTATACAACTAGAAAATCAAATTATCAGTAAATCTTAAGAGATGCTTAAACCTATAATTTGTAGTACCAACTACATTATTCACATCATATTGCTAAACTCCAAATACCATGAGATGGTAGCAAACTAGTTTGAAAAGTAAATATTCATCTAGTGTGGAATATAAATTGGTATCATCTTGGAAAATGAATTGGCACCACAAATTTGGAGGACAAATTGGTTATTTCTGTTTTCCTTTGTATTATGCATAAACAGCAATTCCACTTCCAGAAATAATTATAATACATAGAAATGTTTCTATATGTAGGCAAAGTTATATACACAAATGTATTCAAAATATTATTGTTGTTCAATTGTCTTCCTGGAATATGTTCATTGAATTTTGAAATCATGATTATGTTGGATGCATAATTATATATACATATTTTTCCCTCTTTGAGTATATCTGGAAGAAACTCTAAATATTCTTAAATGTAATTCCTTATCATGTACCTTACTTTGTCTTTGAAATTTTTCTGTATATTTTTTTATTTTATACCTTCAGAAAATTTACACGTTTCAAGTATTAAAATAATGAAGTGACTGTCTCCACACCCAGAAGGAATCAATATGGTCAATTCTGCATATTTTTCCCCAGAAATTTAAAAATCAAATGCCTACTGAGCAGTTTCATCTATTTTTTGTTTGAAAATGTATTTTCAAAAAAAGTAGAAATTTTTCAATTACTGAAAAACATAAAATTAACAGTCATTATTAATACTTTTATTATTTTTCCATGTGAACCTATGTGGATCATTATATTCTTTTCAATTTTTGAAATCAAAGTAATATTATGAAAAATCTAGATGGGTCAAACATGGATTACATAGTGTGACGGTTAGGTTCATGTGTCAATTTGGCCAGGTAATGGTGCTCTATGGTTTGGTCAAACAAGCACTGGCCTTATTGTTACTGTGAACTTAAATAATCAGTAAGTTGAATGCATGTATGGCTTATTACATCTACAGGCAGCTAAGGAGAATGTCTTCAACAATGAGAAAAGTTCAACCCAACAGTTGAAGCCTTTAAAAGAAGTAATGACTTCAGCAGTTAGAAGAAAGAATTTTGATCTCTACTTCAGCTAGTCAGCCTTTCCCAGGAAATTCATCAAAAACCTTCATCAGAATCCCCATTTCATAGTCTTCCCTATGGAATGTGTATCCCAACAGTTACATGAGGCCATTTTATGAAATCAAATAGTATTTACAGGTATATCCTATTGGTTCAGTTTACCTAGAGAAGATTGACTTGTACAAATATCAAGATCTCATTCAAATTTCCACTTCTTTAGTCTAAAATACTAAAGCTGATGACAATTTTCAAGTTTTTAGTTTTCACCATATTTTAATTTTATTTGATAATATGGTTAATCTACTATTTCTTGATTTTCTTTCAATTTAAAAAGTGTCACTAGATTTCCTTCTATGTCATATGAGGGTTTAGAATACCAGTAAAACTGAACTCCTCTTCCCCCAATTTTTGGTAATTATTATATTATGACTTCTTTTTATACCTCAGTACATTGAAGAAATATTTTAAAGTACTGTATGGCTTAAACCATGCACTAATATAATTTGTCTTGAATATTCCCCATGTGAGATGATCCCTTACCCCCTCTTTTGTCCTTGAATTTTGAATATATAATTTTACTTCAGTATTTTCAGCATTGATAACATTAAATTCTCCCTAGAAAAAATGCTAAATTTTTGCATTTTAACCAAGAGTGTTAATTAAAGGCTGAAAAACATAAGCATTATATAATCTTACTAATGTCGATCACATAATAACAAAGAATTGTTCTAGATAAAATGTTATGATGCTTGTGGCATTTGAAAAGCAGGTTCCTATGACAAAAATTTTGATTATTTTTTATACCCTATCAGTTTTTCAAAATCATTCAGATTCATCTTCTTCATTTGAGCCAATAACTTTCTTTCTTTCTTCTCTCACTTTGCCTTCTTTTCTCCTTCTCTCTCTGCTTCTTTGCGTTCCTCTATTTTTCTTCTTTTCAGTTTGAAATTATTTTCCTCTTTATCCTCCTCTTTC
This sequence comes from Myrmecophaga tridactyla, assembly GCA_004026745.1. NCBI lineage: Eukaryota > Metazoa > Chordata > Mammalia > Pilosa > Myrmecophagidae > Myrmecophaga > Myrmecophaga tridactyla. Next base: position 50,500 of record PVIY010001530.1, on the reverse strand, counting down.
TTCTTTTTATTTTCATTGTTTAAGAGTACCCATTTTTTCCAAAGAATATGTGTGTTTTCCTAAATATTGACAGTTAATTAAAATACTAAGATAACTTTGGCATTGATTATATGGAACTTAATTACTTTATTTTTAGTTATTTCTACACTTCAAAAAATATGACTGTAACTTTTGTTAATATCTTTAGGGAATGCATTTATATTTCTTAATTTGGAATTCTATTTCCTTTTTATAATCAATACATAAGAGTTAAAGTTTATGTGATTTCACATATCAAAACATGTATTTTGCTCCTATACTTGATTTTCTTGGGTATAGAATTTTAGAAGAGACATCTGTCTTTACATGTTTCATTGTATCAACACAGCATCTTCTTGAATCCTGTGCATATGTGAATTTTGATGACAGTCCAATTCCTATTAATTTGTACAGGATTTTTTTTCTCTCTCTCTAGCAGCTTTTGCTGTCTTTTATGTATTTTGTATTTTTCTTTCAGGGATTTCCTTTTCTCTAGTATTCAAGTTTTCAAATGGCAACAAATCTTTTAAATTTTCTGGATGATTTAAGAAAGTAGGACTATGCAAAATTTTAAAAGAAGTTAATGTGCGCTTTCTTTGGTATTGTCATTAGGGGAGGGGGTTCTTTTGTTTTTGTTTTGTTTTTCCTATAGCTAACTGACTCTGGAATTCAACATATGGGTAGTCTTTAGTATGAACCAGTTTCAAAACCATGAGCAAAATAATTCCTCATGTTTGATTAAAACTGCTTTGTGATATCTGTAATAACAGGTCAGTCAAACCAAGACAAGTCATCAGCTTATAAATGAATGGTGAGTATGTATATATGTAAGAAAGACACCAAGGCAACTAATAGAGTATTGACCCTATCCATCAGGGAATTGCAGATTATATTCACAATGTGAAAACACTACAACCTAGGACATCCTCTCTAGAATGACCAAAATGAGTGATTATTAAATGTGCCACTTTGAAAGTATTATATACCCCAGTAAAGCTATGTTTTAATCCTGATTCAATCTTGTGGGAGCAGACATCTCTTTTAATCACTATTCAGTACAGTAGGTTTTAAACTTGATTAGATTATCTCCATGGAAATGTGACACACCCAATTGTTGGTGTGACCTTTGATTAGACGGAGATGTGACTCCACCCATTCCAGGTGGGATTCAATTCGTTTATTGAAATCCTCTAAAAGAGGAAACATTTTGAAGAGGAAACATTTTGGAGAGTCAGAAATGGCATAAACCTCAGAGCTGACAGAGAAAAAGCCAACAGAAAATTCAGAGCAGAGCTGACACAGCTGGTCTTGGAGAACAGAGACACAGATGTTTGAAAATGCTTTGAGCCCAGCAGATAACACCGTGAGATGTTAAACATGCCAGAACCTGAGAGAGGCAAGGGAGGACAAGAGATTAAAGGCAGCCTCAGAGAAGCAATTTGAGGAATCCCACAAGAACAGAGACTGAAAGCACAGAGCTCAGGAGCAAGGGACCAGCAAAGGTACCAGTATGCCTTCTAAGCTGACAGAGGTGTTATAGATGTATCAATTTTTCTTGAATTAATTGATCTTTTCCTGGATGCCTTAGTTTGGACATTTCATAGGCTTAGAACTATAAACTTGTAACTTATTAAACTCCCTTTATAAAAGCTATCCCAGTTCTGGTATATTGCATTCCGGCAGCTTGCAAACTAAAACACCAGCTATTGTGTAGACGTGAAGGCAACTGAACTCCCATGTACCATTGGTGCAGAGAATGTATGTCAGTGTCTAAGTTTGAATATATGCATACTCCTAAATCAATAATTCACTACAAGGATATTCACACAACAGAAATATATATATATATTCAGTGTGCTGGTTTGAAAGGATGTATGCACCTTAGAAAACCCTGTTTTCATCTTAATCCCATTTTGTAAAGGCAGCCATTTCTTCTAATCCCTATTCAGTACTGTATATTTGAAACTATAATTAGGTCATATCCCTGGAAATGTAATTTAATCAAGAATGATTGTTAAACTCAATTAGGTGGAGACGTGTCTGCACCTATTCAGGTGGGTCTTGATTAGTTTACTGTAATCCTATAAAAGAGGAAACATTTTGGGGAATGAGAGAGATTTGAGAGAGAGCAGAGAATGCTGCAGCTCCACAAAGCAAAGGTTCCACCAGGCAGCACTTTGAAGATGAAAAAGAAAAATGCCTTCCAGGGAGTTTCTGAAACAGGAAGCCAGGACAGAAAGCTAGTAGATGATGCCATGTTCACCATGTGCCCTTCCAGCCAAGATAGAAACCCTGACTGTGTTTGCCATATGCTTTCTCACTTGAGAGAGAAACCCTGAACTTCATCTGCCATCTTGAATCAAGGTATCTTTCCCTGGGTGTCTTTGATTGGACATTTCTGTACACTTGTTTTAATTGGGACATTTTCTTGGTGTTAGAACTGTAAACTAGTAACTTATTAAATTCCCCCTTTTAAAAGCCATTCCAGAGGTTCTTCAGTTCTGGGCCAAGCTGGCAGCTTTACAATGTGCGCATTTTAGTTTGTCCTCCAGAACAACTACTAAATAACCAGAAACAGTATAGAACAGCTCCTAGGGCCACATTAGTGACAGGACACACAGCGTACCCAAGTCTGGACCAGCTGGACTGGCTGCAAGCCCCCCAGAACCATGAGATCCCCAAGCTGTGGTGGCCAGCACCCCCCCCACAACAGGCTGCTTCCCAGAGGGGAAAGGAAAGAGACTTTACCAGCAGCAGGGGCTGAGCACAAACAAATGGCCCCTGTGTAATTAATTAACAAATTCTGACTACTAAAAATAGGCCCAGCTCAGGTGAACCTGGTCAAAGCAGAGGTCACTCATTAGGCTAACAGAAAAAGAAAAAAAGAAATGAAACAGAGGTTTTTTGTGGCTGTGTTTCTACAAAGGCTTGACAGCCTCTGGGTTAAGCAGCAGGACTTCTCAGGCTGCAGCTTCCCCAGGCATAGGCAGAAACAAATCCTTTCAGGGCTTGTTTCCAGCCCATGCCTTCCACAGGAGAGGGGTGAAGCCCAACTCAGGTGGAATCCCTCCCTCAAGGAATTCAGACCCCAGGGCTTGGTAATTTGAATCCATTAAAACCAGCCTACAACCTCTCCTCTGTCTCCACCACGCCCCCAGCAGGGAGAGTCTGCCAAAGTTAAATGTGCCACATCATCTTATGTGGGTGGGACCTGCAGGCAGACAAGCACCACATACTGGGCAGCATAAGAAAAACAGAGCCCAGAGATCTCACAGGAAATTCTTGCAACCTGCTGGGTCTCACCCTCAGGGAAAACCGATGCAGGTGACTCATTCCTCCTGATAGGAGGCCAGTTTGGTCCGGGAAAATCTGGCTGGGCTCTATAATACCTAAGTAGACCCTCCTAAGTGTGTGTGGGGGGAAGGCACCATACAAGCAGGGCAAGAAACAAGAAAACAAGACTGAAAAATTCTCCTCTGTTGAACAAAACCTAAGCTAGAGGTCCAGAAAAAACCTGAACTGAATGTCAAAAACAGGTAGACAACAAATTTATCCAGCAAGGAAATACTAGGTAAAAGATGTTAAAGCAATCTCCAGAATAAACTAATTAAGGTAATTAAATGTCTAGACGCCAGCAAAAAATAATAAATCACACCAGGAAAATTGAAGATATGGCCCAGTCAAAGGAACAAACCAGCAATTCAAATGACATACAGGAGCTTAAATAATTAATTCAGAATATATGAACAGACATGGAAAACCTCATCAAAAACCAAATCAATGAATTGAGGGAGGATATGAAGAAGGCTAGGAATGAACAAAAAGAAATGGAAAGTCTGAAAAAACAAATCACAGAACTTATGGGAATCAAAGACACAGTAGAAGAGATGAAAAAAGCAATGGAAACCTACAATGGTAGATTTCGAGAGACAGGATAGGATTAGTGAACTAGAGGATGGAACATCTTAAATTTGACAAGAATCAGAAACTATAGGGAAAAAATGTAAAAATATGAGCAGGGACTCAGGGAATTGAATGATAATATGAAGCACACAAATAATGTGTTGTTGGTTTCCCAGAAGGAGAAGAGAAGGGAAAAGGAGGAGAAAAACTAATGGAAGAAATTATCACTGAAAATTTCCCAACTCTTATGAAAGACTTAAATTTACAGATCCAAGAAGTGCAGTGTACCCCAAAGAGAATAGATCCAAATAGACGTTCTCCAGACACTTACTAATCAGAATATCAGAGGTCAAAGAGAAAGAGAGGATCTTGAAAGCAGCAAGAGAAAAGCAATCCATCACATACAAGGAAAACCCAAAAAGACTATGCATAGATTTCTCAGCAGAAACTATGGAGGAGAGAAGACACTGGGATGATACATTTAAATTACTAAAAGAGAAAAACTGCCAACCAAGAATTCTATACCCAGCAAAATTATCCTTCAAAAATGAGGGAGAAATTAAAACATTTTCAGACAAAAAATCACTGAGAGAATTTGTGACCAAGAGACCAGCTCTGCAAGAAATACTAAAGGGAGCACTAGAGACAGATACGAAAACACAAAAGAAAGAGGTGTGGAGAAGAGTGTAGAAAGAAGGAACATGAAATATGACATGTAAAATCCAAAAGGCAAAAATGGTAGAAGAAAGTACTACCCGTAAAGTAATTACACTAAATGTTAATGGATCGAACTTCCCAATCAAAAGACATAGACTGGCAGAATGGATTAAACAACAGGACCCATCTATATGCTGTTTACAGGAAACACATCTTAGACCCAAAGATAAACACAGGTTGAAAATGAAAGGTTGGGAAAAGATATTTCATGCAAATAACAATCAGAAAAGAGCAGGAGTAGCTATACTAATATCCAAAAAATTAGACTTCAAATGTAAAACAGTTAAAAGAGACAAAAAGGATACTATATACTAATAAAGGAACAATTTAGCACAAAGACATAACAATCATAAATATTTATGCACCCAACCAGAATGCTCCAAAATACATGTGCCAAACACTGAAAAGAGAAATAGACACATCTACCATAATAGTTGGAGACTTCAATTCCCCACTCTCATCGATGGACAGAACATCTAGACAGAGGATCAATAAAGAAACAGAGAATTTGAACATTACAATAAATGAGCTAGACTTAACAGACATTTATAGGACATGACACCCCACAACAGAAGGATACACCTTTTTCTCAAGTGCTCATGGATCATTCTCAAAGATAGACCATATGCTGGGTCACAAAGCAAGTCTCATTAAATTTAAAGAGATTGAAATAATACAAAACACTTTCTCAGATCATAAAGGAATGAAGGTGGAAATCAATAATAGGCAAAGCACAAAAAAAATCACAAATATGTGGAGGCTCAACAACACACTCTTAAACAACCAGTGGGTCAAGGAAGAAATTACAGGAGAAATCAGTAAATATCTCAAGGCAAATGAAAATGAAAACACAACATATCAAAACTTATGGGACGCAGCAAAGGGAGTGCTGAGAGGGAAATTTATTGCTCTAAATGCCTATATCAAAAAAGAAGAAAGGACAAAAATTCAGGAATTAACTGTCCACTTGGAAGAACTAGAGAAAGAACAGCAAACTAACCCCAAAGCAAGCAAAAGGAAAGCAATAACATTTTCTACAGAGTTCCTTCTGAATATTTCAAGAATTTATTATTTGCACTATCAAATTATTTGAAAGGAATTCCATGATACAAACAGAAACATAGTTTTTCTTTTTCTTAGAAAAATTTATTCAAAAGACAAACAAATTCTGTATCTACATGAGATGATAGAAATAGACATTTACAAGGGAATTTTTCCCCAAGTATGTTCTTTTGTGAAATCTTTGGAAAATAAAAATATCAATTCAGTTACTTTTCCCTGTAATTCTATTGTGTTGTATTGGCCAAACTTGTAGTGGAGATTTTGAGTTTGGGCATGGCAAAATTAGTCACGTTTTACATTTCAGGGGTATTATTGTGCCTTTTTAACATTGTATTTTAAGCCTAATGAAGTTTCTCATGGAGTAATTTTATTTTCCATGAGCAGGACCAGGACTCAAAGCTGGGTCTCTGGCATGGAAGGTGAGAACTCTGCTTGCTAAGCCACCGTGGTCCATCCAGTTATACCTGTTTTTAAAAGGACACTATTTTATCCCCTATAGGGCAAAGAATATTGGGTCATTTATTCCTTCTAACTACAGCATTTAATTTTGAGGTTTCTGCAATTGGAGTATGTCCAAGACAGCTTTATGCTTAATTACATCCTCTGGGATTTTTCACAAATTTTAAAGAACATCAATATATAAAGAAGCTGCTAGACTAATCATATAATTGGGACTAGAATTATGTAACATGAAGAAACATTGCTTCATAAATTATGAGTATTAGCTGCAGAAAATAATATCTGTACTCATTTGTTGCTATATGATGAATTTGTCACTTATTTTCTCATTTTCCCATAGCACACTTTTCTTTTTGTTTAATAATTAATTAATTTTGCCTTTAAGTGTGTTTAGAAATGTTAAAATCTAATTTCCAAATATTCATGATTTTAAAATAAATTTGAGATCTTTTTATAGTGTCAGATATTATGCTATGAGCTAGGGATGCAATACTTAAAAAAAAACAGAAAAAAAATTGGATAAAGATCCTGCCTGCAATAACCATATATTCCTGTAATAGAGTCAGGAAATAAATAAGGAAATGACTTTAAAAAGTAGTTACAGTCTGTGATAAGTTTTATAAAGCAAACACAGTACTATGCAGGAAATAAGAATTCTACATCTGGATAATGTAAGCAGAGAAATCTGCTTGTAAAGATGGCATTACATGGAGATTCAAAGGCTGAGATGTGGCTGCCAAGGAAGCACTGCTGTATGTGGAAGGACCAATTTTGAAAATAGTTTGGCAAGTTCAAGACATTGAAAGGTCAGTGTGTCTGGAGGGTAAATAGAAAAGGGACAGAATAGAATAAACTGAGGTTCAAGAGATGAATCAGAAACAAAACCTAAGGGCAGTATAGACCTCAGTAAGGAATTTGGATTGTATTTAAAGTCCTATTTAAGTGAGAGTAAATAAAATTAAACAAGCAATTTGTAATTGAGAATGCTTCCATCTAACCAAACGTCTCAAAATTAAGGTGGAAGGACTACTTGAGAATTGCTACCAAATCATACTTCTACTATTCTAATCCCAGAAGATCAAAGACAATCCTATTTGTTCATCTTTCTAATTCAGCATCAAGCACAATGCCTTGCCCAGTAGTATTCTGAAACAATTACATGAATATATGAATATTACTCTCTATGGTGTGAACTGAGATGATTCTCCTGTACTCTAACTTCCTCATGGTCCTTCATGTCCCTATGTGTAGGGCAGACAGAAACAGACACATGCATAGCTTTATAGACATAAAGAAGCACTTATGGGGTAAATAACATAAGCGCCCATGCATGACACTGTAGTGAACACCAGTGGTGTGTAGCTACTAAAACCTCTTTTGAAGGTGTCCCCCATATTTTGTTAAGTTTCCAAAAATGTGAATCCAGTCTCAAAACCTAAAATCCAGCACTCCATTTCCCAGTCTGCTATGCCACTAAGGTGCATATTTTTGCAAACCAGGTCCTTGGTACATGCCTCTGAGCTGGAAATAAGTGACCTAAAGCTGAGTCCTGGTGAGGGCGCAGTAGAACTCAGGTTGATTCAGATGCCAGGGGAAATGGGAGCTGCTTTCACATTTTGCCAGGGGCAGCACAGCTGTGGCATCAGCTACAGCTCCCTTAGCATGCCAGTCCTGTAACATGTCCTTCAAATGTGGCTCTCTGTGGCTCAGTCTAGACTCTCTGACTCCAGTCCTTACAAAGGATCACTAAGCATTATCATTGTATATAATAATCCCTTCTAATTAAACTAACTCTTGATGATTCTGAGTCCTCACTAAGAAACCTGCTTTAGATACCAGATTTCTCCTTTTCAATTAACACTGAGATAGGAACATCATCAATTTCATGAACATTCCAGTTAAACAGTCTTTTTCACAAATGAAATTATTCTTTAGAAGGTTAAATGAAGATGATGACCATTTATTCAGGCAAACTTTATTAAGTGTTTTTTTCTTTGCCAATCTTTTTCATAGGTTTTGGGGATGGAGTAGTTAAACAGACAATGCTTCTACTCTCATGGAGTTTACATTCTGTTTGGCAAAGTTGGGCAAAATGAACAGATAACTCAGATTGTAGAAACAATGTAGAGAAAATATAACAGGGTGCCATGATAAAGAGTGCCTGAAGGAGGTAGGGGGTGGCTTTATAGCAGGTGATTAAGGAAGTACTCTCTAAAAACAGCACTTTATTTTGAGCACTTTTCATTCTCAGAACTTATCTTAATTATTTATGTGTTTACTTCTTTTTGCCTATATCTCCCCACTTAAAATTGTACACAAGAAAAATTGTCATGATTAAAATAAATATAGTCTATGAAGAGGGAAAGTGGAGATCAGTGCAGTGAATTGCACAAAGGAGTCCACCAAAGAAATTCAAAGAAAAAACACAAAATATTCTGGACAAAGACAGTTGTTAGAAAAAACATTATTGACCTTCATCGTGATTTTAATTTAAACTTGAATTAAAAATAAAAAGTTATTGTTGTTTGTGAACTTTGAGTCATAATAGAGGAGTGTGGAGAATAATATTCATCCAAGTCAAATAAATTTCCCCTTCTCATGACCATAAAAACCTTTCTAATGGTTTTACTCATGCCTTTTCAAATCATTTGCTCTCATCCATGGATGTGGTTATATAAACACTGTAAATTCTTTCCCTTGGGTCTTCTTTGAACATTCAATCTAATGAGACCTCTGCGTTTAGTCACTATTTATTGTATCACTCATTTCATTAATTTTTGGCACATCTCAGTCTAAGAATTTACTTTGACTTTTCTTTGTTTGCTTATTTTTTGCTTATATCTCTCTAGTACAAGATGTTTTAAAATGTAGGCTCAGGAGCCAAGCCACATGAGTTCAAATCCCACCTCATCACTCTTCTATATTATGACACTGGGTAACTTATTAAATTATCCAAGCTCCAGTTAATTATTTTGGAATTAGGAATATCATTAGCTACTTCATAAGACTACTATTATTACATTACAAGATACTGTAGGGAATTGAATCATGTCACCCTCAAAAGACATGTGCAAGTCCTAGCCACAGGTCTGTGGGTGTGAATCCATTTGTAAATAGGACCTTTGAAGATGTTAGTTTTTAGTTAAGATGTAGCTAAAATGAATGAGGACAAGCCTTAATACAAAACATTAAGGTTCTTATAAGCAAAGGGTTTGGAAAATGAAATAGAATCCAGAAGTTAGGAAAAGCCAGAGGAGGGATAGATTCCCATGTGAAAACAGAGGGAGAAAATGGAAGGATACATCTATAAGCTAAGGAACCTGGCAGAAAGCCAGCATGTTACTTACAGACTCTGAGAGAAAGCATGTCTTCCTAAAACTCTGAAGTTGGATTTCTGGCATCCAAAACTGAGCCAATATCCCTACTGTTTAATCTAACCAGCGTGCATTTATTATATCAGCTCTAGAAAACTAAGCCAGATAATATCTATATTCAATTGAACAATAACTATAAATCATACTGTATTTCAAAATACAGAAATAAGACTGATGAAGAAGTGAGGGAGACTACAAAGAATCACATTTATTAAACACTTACTGAGTACCAGGCTTTGGCCTGGATTCTCTGCACATTTTATCTCATCCAATGTTAATATATCCATCAGATGTATGTACTATTACCTTATTACCAAGTCTAAAGGGGATTAGCCTAGTGCCCATGAGGCTGGTCATTTAGTAAGTGAATAGCAGTAGTCAATTGGGTATCCCACCTCTTCAACTTTTCCTCTCCAAGAGCTATAACCCACAACTTCTCTTTCAGGAGGCCGTTGTACCTTTCAATCATTCCAGAAGTTTGCAGTCTGTATAGGACCTGCAGTGTCCACTGTATATCTAGATCTTTGGCCCAATCCTGGACTGTAAATATGGTAAAATGGGAATCCTTATCACTTGCAAATTTTGCTGGTATTCCATACCAGGAACTTAATATTTCCAAAACCTGAATAGCATCCTGTTCAACAGCTGCCTTGGCAGGGTATGCAAAAAGCAATCCTATAGCAGTATCCACAGCAGCGAATGCATATTTATGTTCCTGGGAAGAGGGTAGAGGCCCTACATAATCTACTTGCCTAAGCTGCAAGGACTGGTCACCCCTTTTCACATGACCCATATGGCCCCCTACTTTCCACCAGTGGGGGGTGGTAATAGCACATTTGGGGCAGGCTTTGCTAGCCTCTATAGTCTCTGCTGTAGATATGTCTATAGCATACCACCAGGCTAGATGTAGTAAAGTCCAGTGGCCCACAGAGCCACTTGCTGGTGTAGGCATGTAGCCTTTTCTCCCCCAGGGATGCACAGTGACCACACTTAGGTAAGGGCATCCACAGCATCATTACCAGGACAACTCTCTGGCCAATGTCCCAGCACATGATAAAATGATCCATTTAGCAGCACCTTAGTGGCACAAGTCATCCCACAAGGGAGCCCCCAAATAGGACATTTGCCCACTGTCCATTCTTGAGTCACCCACAGTGGCAACCAAGAAGCTAAGCCATTATACACTGCCCAACTATCAGTATAAATACTCAAGGGCCTTTGTCCATGTATAATGACCATCCATTCTGCCCACAGTTCAACCCATTGGCTAATCTGCCCTGTGCCCATTTCAAACCAGATCTCATCTGTATCCAACCATATTCCCACTGTCATCCAATGGGGTGGATTGCCTCTACTAGACTCATCTGTGTATCAAGCATCTGCCAGTACAGGGGGCTGTCCTTCCATATATGGACTATTCTGCTCAGGCCACAGGCCAACCACAGGCCCTAGCAAATCCTGAAATGTTACTGGGCCCAAAAGAGTGTGTAACTCCTGGATGTGGTGGCTGGTACTAAGTGCTACTTGCTACTCTAGACAGCCCCCTGCCCCTCGCTTAGCTAAGGTGAATGTCTGAGCCACACCAGTACAGGGAGCTGTCATATATGAAGGTACCCAGCCAGGCACAGGGGGCATGGTGTGCACCACCACCCATTGTGGGCTTGTAGTGGACTTGTTTGCAGGGCAGCATGTACAGCAGCTAATTGTTGCTCAATGGGGGAGTGTCTCATCTCTGCTCCTTTCCATAACTGGGGCTGAAATCCTATGGAAACCTTGGGTTTACCCTGATACTGCCAACATCCCCAACCAAAGCCTACTTCATGGGCTGTCACATCCAGGTGGAAAGAAACCACTGTATCCACCAGGTATAGCACCTGGGCCTGCACTATTGCTCTTTTTGCTACTGTGAACATGCATTCCTGGTTATAACCCCAGTCCCAGGGGCTCCATTCTTCTCTGGATCCACCTCTGCAGCCAGCAAGTCTACCCATATTTGTCACTGAGATACCTTGGTGGGACCATCAGCTTTGACAATCCCTCTTTGTCCACAGGGCATTTTCCACTCAGGTGCTGACCCTACTCCTAGCCACACTGGGCACAACCCCTTTTATCATTTGTACATTTCCATATTCCCCAACTATGCCATGGCTGTAGTTACTTAATGCACATTATAGTCCATATGTGGGGCCAGAGTCACAGCCATGGCACCAAAGGCACCAAGTGGTGCCATAGCCAAAATCATATCCTTCATGTGGGTGGTAAACAACTAATCATCAGGAGATCTATGCTGGACCTAGAACATCATCTACCACATCCCCATTTCCCAGTGATGTGTACTTAGTCCATTTATTCACAGTCTCTGGGAGTTCTCCCAGATTCTGACAGACCTATCAGGCTAGATTCATCAGCCAATTTATTATCAAATAATTTCTTTGTGCTAATCATCAGTTGCTTTGTATACAATGTTGTAGGGATAGGTAGGTTGTTATGGAGCCTAGCTGTGAAATCTCACTTTCTGAGAGATCCCAACTGTCAGCCCCATCATCCCATAGGCGTAACAGTCATGCCAGGAGTGTTTCACCCTGTTTTGTGAGATCCTGGAGTCCCCCTATAGTATATACTATGTATGTCCTCTGTCTGTGGACCTGGGTTGGTCCCACTGCTCCAGCCAATGAAGCCAAGGCCTGGTCATGCTCAATCTGTCCATTTAATATGGGGTGGGTATAAAATAAGTGGAGAGTACTCTCCTAGGACAGCACTGACTCACTCCCAACTCCCTCTGTTCCAAGTTGTGCAGGCACTGCTGCTTCTGTTTCCAAGGCTCAGACCCAGGTTTTCAATTATCCTTGTCATTGCTGCAGCTTCCAGACATACACTTGCACTGCCAAAGCTTCCTTATGCTGTTTTTGTAGTGTGGTTAAAAAAACTAGGACAACTTCCCCACCATACCACACTGGGGAGCCAAGCTGTTGGCTTCAAGGCTTTCAAAGCATTGGCAATCACCTGTGCCGTGGGATCCACATGATATTAAGCCTCCAGAGCAGACCAGTGCAGCAAAACAGCTGCTATGGGATACCACAAACCTATGGGGAGCATCCCATTCCAGTTCTTCATTCTCTGGGGCAGACAGACCACTCATTGTATCCTGATGACTATGCCAAATGTCAAGTCCCAGCTCAAAGATCAGTTGTTCTGGCCTAGTAGCGAATCAAAAGAAAGCACAAGGGGTGGCTGCTGTGGCTCAGCAGGCAGAGCTCCGACCTGCCATGCTGGAGGTCTGGAGTTTGATCCCTGGTGCCTCCTGCCCATATGCAAATTAAAAAAAAAAAAAGCACAAGGAGTTGTCAGTAGACTGGTCATGCTTTAATTGTTCTTTCTGCACCACAATCTATGCAGTGATTTGTTTTAATAGCAAGGTTCATGAAGGTGGCAAAATGCCAAAAGATTAAATAACACATTTTGAATATAATATGTGCTGAATCATGGTTAAATAACATGAGCTGAATCGTTCTCTGCCAGAACTTCAGAACTGGAAACTCATTAGGTAGCCATTTTTTGCAGTAGGTTGTTTACATCTTCAAATACTCTGAGCCTCACAAGGACTTCCAGAGACTTCAGTGCCCCTACAGGTCAATAATGTCCTTGGATGAAGTTCAAGGACAAAGTTATGTAATGTAGGATTGAGGCCAGGGCAAGATCCACAGATGCCCTGACCCACATAGGATTATGCCCCTCCTGTTTCTAAATGTGACAGCATCACTAGTCTGCCTGAACCATACTGAACCAGCACCAGTCAGTATTTATTTTATTTATAAAACACTTTTTACATTATATTTACTTTGTGCTGAGGACTGTTATAAGCAATTAACATATATTAAAAACAACTATTCTTAACATTTTACAGATGAAGTTAATGCACCTTAAAATAACTTCTTCAGGTCTCTATCAAACCCAAAATCTGGCATGAGAGTTTGCTGTTAACCACTACACTATAATCTCTCTTCTGAATAAATATCATCCTTTATTTTGACTGTGTTCACTATCTTGTTTCCTACTTTTTTAACCCAAGTTTTTATAGATGATAAAACGATTCTTTGATTTTCCTAGAGGATTTTGAGGTAAAAATCAAAGCAACAATTGCATCACCTCCAAGGTTTGGAAGGGTAATCAGAAATCAGAAAACCAGGAAAAAGAAATCAGGAAGAGCCAAGAAGGTTGAGCCACTTCAGCCAACAGGAACTCTTACCAAGCCAATCATTAGTCAGGTCACTCTTCTTCATATCACGGATGGAGAACTTAAGCTTAATTACTTTCAAAACACACACACACTAGAGATTAGCATGCAGTTCCATTATAATTTCAGATAGTCCAGTAATAAAGAATGTTTATAATATTTAACATATATTAAGTATTTAATTGTACTAAGAGTTTTACAAAGACTGTTGTATTTGATTCTGAAAATAATGTTGACTTGTTCATTTAACTGAAATTTAAACTTGGTTATGCTTTCTCATTTTCACATTGTGAGTGACAAAACTAAGATTTTGACCCAAGACTGTCACACTCAGATGTTATACTTTTAACCATTATTATATATTAAACCTTAAGACACATCCCTCCAAGATGTGTGTACAAAATACAATACAGAAAGTTTTCATACAACAGAACTATGAAAACAAGGCTCCCAAGGTGAATGGCTGGTTAAGACAGCAGTGGCAAGGAGTTTTCTCCAATTGTTAAGCAATAATAAAGGCATTTTCCTTGGGAGGCAGAAAAATGGAAGGAATCAGATTGTTAGTCCAACCCGACAACCCATAACTTCCAGGAGGGCCATTGCAAAACCAAACATGCCCAGCAGCAACTCTATGATTTTCCTTTTATCTACCTTCTGGCAACTGCATTCCTGTAATAGCTGCTCTTATCCCACCTCAGCCTTCCAGGAGTTACAGCCTGGGCAGCTACAGCTCCCTTTATCCAAAATCCACCTATAGCAGTTACTAGTCCTGGTGGCTACAATCTTGCAATAGCTCCCCTTATACAACCTCCACCCTCTAGCAGCTTCAGGCCTGGCAGCAACAATCTTGCAATAGTTCCCCTTTTCCAGCCTCTGCCTTCCAGCAGTTACAGCTCTGGTGGCTATGTTACAAGCCTGTGATAACTCCCCACTTAACCTGTCAATTTCTTGCTCCCACATGAGACAGTGGAAATCCACCACCTCCTTACCCCTGCCAACCATCCTATATAAGCTGCACCCCTTCCCTTGCTCAGGGCTGTTGCCATCTTAAGCATCAGCCCACCTGTGCCCTGTGCATAGCCTCACAATAAAGCTCCTTTAATCATGTTTTTGTCTCTTCTTTTCCCTCCCGGTTGAGAAACCTATCATTTTGATGTGAAAACCTTGGACTGGGAGCAGGCCATCGTGGCTCAGCAGGCAGAGTTCTTGCCTGTTGTGCTGGAGACCCTGGTTTGAATCCTGGTGCCTGTCCATGAAAAAAGAAAAAAAAACTTTGACTGGGAATGGAGACAAATCCTCCATAGGATGGATGGAGTCCACATGCCTGACTTCAGCACCAACCCTGGTAAATGATCTGAGGGTAAGAAAAATACTCTCCTCTTTTCTGTTCAGTACTCTCTGTCTGTTGTCCAGGAAGACACATCTGAAATCCCACACTAGGAAAGACTGCCTCTGCTGGATCCTGGACCCAAAGAGCAAGGGAGGTGGTGGGACACCTCCATCTCTCCTCCAGATACTCACTGGAACTTAAAACTTTCAAGACTGTCACCCTCTTTATGATTTCTGAGTCATTTAAGAATGAGAGTTTCTCTGTAACCTTTCCACTGTCATGGAAAAGAAGCAGTCCTTGGTTTTGCTGCTGATTTAAAATCTAAAAGATTAATTTTCTATTGAAATGCCACTTGGCCACAGAATAAATTAGATAATGGGTCACTTTGACCACAAAATCCTTGACCCACAAATTCTTCTAAACCTTAGTAATTGTTGTCATCATCTTGGCAAGTGAAGTCCCATATATCTAGTCCTTCTTTGGATTGTGCAGGCACCCCTCCATCTCCCTGCCAAACTTGTTCCAATTATAAAATCCTTCTGCTCCCCTCCCAACTGTTCCTTTGATCAAACCAAAACCCTTCTCCTGAACTCCCCTTCCACTCCTCACTATGCAGCCCCTCCCAGCTGAGCTGCAACTGCTGATGAGACACAGCCAGAAATTAACATTTTTCCATATCCACCCCTTCATTTCCAGACTAAAATGTAAATAACCTTAAAATAGGAGTAATTGAATAAAATCTAAACAAATTTCTGTAAGTAAAACAACAGATCTTTGAGAAATATGGGAAAGTTTTCCTGAATTTAAGAATGGAAAAAATTAAACAATTGCGATGTATTTTCCAGAACTTAATAATCAATATACTTTTAAATTGTTTGTGATTTTAAAATATTATGAAAACCAATATTTTTTGAACCTCTGATAAAACAAATTTTATGGTAAATTTTGAATTAAAAAAATGGGATTTTATTCTGCTTGGCTGTGTTCTCCCTAAATTTATACAAGCTTATTGATAAAAATAAACTAGCATAAAGTAACACTGAATTGGAGAAAAAGATTTTAAGTATATTGTAATGTAATAATTTGCTTGTTCTGAATACAAAGTATTTAAGTCATGGCTATGTTTCTAACCCAAGCATAAATTTCTTCCTTCTTCCATTATTTTGTAAGATTTCTGCCTCTTCTTTTCTTCATGAATACTGTTACTGGAAGTATATATGTTCAAAAGTTTGTAAATTTAACACTAAATTTATTTCTGATTACATACAGTCTGGATAAATAAAAATTAATAGGTGGAATGGATACAGAAGGTGATAGGAAGTTTAAGAGAATGAATTTTGTTTGTTATAGTCATTGTTGACTATAAACTCTGATTGAATGTAGGGAGTTGTAAAAATGAGTTTATGAAAGTGAATTCTGTCATAGTCAGTGTTGACCAATATTTAATAATTCTGTTTATCATATATTTCAAGAAGAAAGCTTTTTTGTCAAGCCATGTATTAACACAAAATTAAAGTTTAGTTTTTCTCCCTGTTAAATTTACATGAATTGTTAGTCGATTTTTTTTTGCATGGGCAGGCACTGGAAATCAAACCTGGGTCTTTGGCATGGCAGGTGAGAATTCTGCCACTGAGTCACTGTCACACCACCCTGTTAGTCTATTCTTAATGTAAAGTTTTAAAAAAGTGTTTTCTTAATTGGAAGGAGTACAGAGGTCTGAGGCCCCAAATATGCCCAAAACACAACAGGGCAAACTCTAATAGATTGCAAGATCTGAGACCCATCTGTGACTTAATTTTTGTCCTCTAGGAATGATGGAGGGGCAACCTCACTTCTTCAAGCTTTGTGCACAGTTTCTGGCCATAAAAAATACCATCAGAGAAAAATGATAAAAGGAAAAAACAAAAACATCAGACAAAATAACTTTCAACAGATTTTTCCTGGCTAATTTTGTTTCCAATCTTGACTTCCATTGATATGGCTGACAAGATCCATGTTCAGCCACACACTCTATAGCAAAGTGTTGTTCATTTAAATCCTCATATGGAGTCATATGCTCTGGGATCTTACTTCCTGAAAGCTGAGGGAGGTTATTGATATAGCCACTTCTGGCCTTATTCTTAGAGCACACTATCTGGATAGATTGGACATTTTCCAACTCATCAATTTGCTGATTTCAGACTAGTTTCATACCTATGGCCTCTATTTTCCTTCCAATTTCTCCCTTCTGAAATGGGAATATTTACCATGTACCTGTCCCACCATTGTATATTGGAAGCATATAACAATTTGTTTAAGTGTCATAAAACTGTCATAAAATGATCTGAGAAATGATCACATATTTAAAGCAGATTCAGTATTACTACAGTTAATGCAATTGATATGCTTGCTTAACTACAAAATGCCAATACAATTATATGCAATAACCAGGTCAAGAACATGCAACATGGTTATAAGTGGAGGATGCTACAGTCTCTATACTCTATCATCCCCAGAGTTCACACAAAGGAAGCAAGTGCCATTGGGTCCAAAGGCATTGGTCAAATGCAAAGGTTGCAGCGCAGAAAAGAAGGCAGCAAGCCCTGCAGCACAGCAAGGGCACTAGAGGTTAAATCAGCCTTTACCAGAGACTTACCAAAGTGGTGACTACCCTAGGATTTTATGCCAGGTCTGGTCATAATGGTGTTACTGCAGGAGTGTTCCTTTGGTAAGAATCAAGCTAATCCATGTATATCCTCTCATGAAAGTTTGCTTATAACTTTTTACATAAACATGTTTTTCTCAAGTTTTTACATTCTAATTGTGTTCAATATGTTTACAATACTTTGAGATAGAAGATCATTAATATCAGTTCAATACATAACACACAGGTCCATCAGTGGGAGGAATTTTTTCCCAGGATAGGGCACAACCACAATTGATTTGATGAAACTTTGTTCTTAATATTATTCTAAAATGTCATAAGTCTTTTGGGATATTGTGATGGACATGATGTATTTTGTATGTGGGAAGAACATGTATTTTTAGAGTTCAGAAGCAAGGCTATTGGAGATTGAATCACATATCCCACAAAATGTACCTTCAGGTCCCCCCCTCTGGTCCTGTGGGTGTGAACCTGTTTGTAAATAGGATACTTGAAGAAGTTATTAATTAAGTGTGCCCACACTGAATCACAATTGAATGCCAGTGGTAGCAAATTTGAAATTCAAGACTGTCTCCTTAGAATCTGAATTTTAACAAGAATCCTAACTGATTCTGTGAGTACCCTAAATATTGATGGTCAAATGGGCAATTAATGACTCTGTGATCACTTCAATTTATATATATGGATACCCACGGAGTGCCTTATTTTCCTCAGTTTTACAGAAGGCAAATAAGCCCAAAGAAATATCAACTCCTTTATTTTTTATATTCTTCAGGTGATACTATAGGTGGTATTTATTTTTTCAAAAATTATTTTTTATAATTTCCCAATTTTCTTTTAATTTTCTGCAAGCAAAATGTGTAACTTTTAAAATAAGAAAATAAAATACTATGAATTGTATTTAAAGAACCAATTCATGAAGTGGCCTATGTAAGATGCACTCACAATTACCCAAAGGTGTATGCATCATCCTCTAAAGTGGCCTAACATACTTATACAGAAAAGGTCAATTTTATGTTACTAATTTAAGTCATACAAAAGGACATTCAGGCTCTGCCTTCATACCTATCCTTTTTCCTATTTTGTCAGACTGGACTTCTCCATTTCCTCAAAATTGGAAGTTGTCACAGTTACATCCTTTCTATCTCACAGATTGTGGTACAGGTCTATTACTGTTCTTGCCACACTGTCTGATATTCAATTTTTGTGTGTGTGTCCAACCCCACAGATCCTTGAAGGCAAATATCTGGCCTCTTGTAGACAGCCATTTTTGTATCCCCAGCCCTGGCCAAAAAGTAAATTCTCTTAAAGCAATTGGTAAGCTATAGATAAGGAAAAAGAGGAAAAAGAAAAGGAAAGTAGACATTAACAACAAAAATTAAAATAAATGGAAAAGTAAAGAAAGTGAACTTGGCATAAAATTCAAAGATATCACTTGGAATTCCAGATCTCTCTCTTCTTACATGTTTAACTTTAATTCATTTTAACTGTGTGTAAAGTCTTTCACTCATTAGGAAAAGGATAAATGTAACTATGTGTAGGATTGATGTGAGGATTAAAATTGTTGCAAATTTTCTATTATATTTGTTCCTGCATGCTCTTACTGGAAACATTAGTAAATAAAACTCGAAAACACTGTTTCTGAACATCTTCACAATGCAATGATTCTAAAAAATTATGCTAAGTGAAGAAAATAGAAGAATGAGGAAAACAAGAATAAATATAAAAAAGAAAAAAGTTGGCAGTTGCTTTGAACAGATATTTGTACACTAATGTTCATGGATGCATTATTCAAAGTCAAAAGATGGAAATAATCTAAGCACCAATCAGCCAATGAATAGATAAGCAAAATGTGTCATGTATATATATATATATGATGCACTATTATTCATCAAGAACAAATGAAATCCTGAGGCAAGTAACAACATGGATGAATCTTGAGGATATTATGTTGAGTGAAATAATTCAGACACAAAAGGAAAAATATCATATGCTTTCTGTTGTGAAATAATTATACTTTGTAAACTCAGGGATATAGAAGCTATAATAAAGTTTACCAGCAGATGCAATGAGGCTACAGAATGGGTTGCAGTTGCTTAAGATGTGCAGAATTTTAAATTAGATTGAGTTTACATAAGTGGAAATGAATAGAGGTGATATAGCACATTATTGCGAGTGTAATTAATAGAGTTGAATTGTATATGAATTGGGAAAGTTTAAGGTCAACAGAAAGAAAGCCAGAAGATAAAAGATGAGACCATATAACTGCATCAGTGCTAACAGTTTCTTAGGCATAGAGTTCCACTGCATTTGTCTTTTCTCTAGCCTTGAGAACTTTCAAAGACATGAATTACAAAGGCAACCCCCAGAGTCAATTATTCACGTAGCCACCATCCAGTTCCATCTTCATTAAGCATTCTCCTGGTTGTTGTATATTTGTGATTAGATTCCAGAGTTCCTAAAAAAAGGTTGGTTATATTTATTGACATTTTTATCATTGAATGGAACAGTATGATTTTGCTACAAGAATTTAATCAAATCTCTGTCAAATCACCAGCTTAGCATAGAGTTAATTGGATAAAAACCTAAGACCACATAGAATGAAGAACACATTCTTTTAAATAAGAGTTTAGGAAAGTCAGTAAATAAACAACTACACAAAAAGCAAAACACAAACCCTGAGGAGAGGAGAGTATCTGATTTTTAGAGATATCACATTATAGTATTCAAAATGTCCAGTTTTCAATGAAAAAATTGCAAAGCATAGAAAAATACAAGAAGGTATATCACATCTACAGGGAAAAAGAAAACTATAGAAACTGTTCCTGAGGAAGCACACATAGTGAAATAAATAGAAATGTCTTTAAATCAATTGTGATATATATGTTCAAAAAGTAAATCATGAAGAGGTTGGGCAAGATGGTGGCATGGTGAGATGTTGAATTTAGTTCATCCCTCAGGGTACCTAGTAAATAACCAGGAACTGTAGAGAATAACTGCTGGGGAAACATCAGTGTCCAGAAACATGGCATACTGTGCCATACCAGACTGGACCAGGTGGAATGTCTGAGACCCCAAACAGAACAGTGAGTTGCCCAAGTTGTGAAGGCTGGTGCCCCTCCCCCATGGGCATGGCAGACTGGTTCCTCAAGGGGAAAGGAAACAACCTTTACCAGTAGCAAAGAGTTAGCTCAGCCAAACTCCAACTGCAGAATTAATGAATAAATTCTAATGACTGAAAACATGCCCTGAGCAGTGATAAATGTGGAGTAAGCACTAAAGGAACCAGGAGTTTTTGCCCCAGAAGACAGGGGGCAGGGCTGATGGAAAAAGAGGTTTTTTGAGTTGGGCAGCACAAAATACTGGAAAAGATCTATGTGCCCAAGAAAAGGGGTCACACAGATCCTGGAGATACATAGAGCCATGTACCAACTCAAACTCTTGACTGATAAATCTGAGGTGCTGTGGTCCAGCTCTGAAAAGGTTATTTATTTATTTATTTATTTTATCTCTTAACAGTTCATTAGGTAGAACTTCAAGCACTCTGACACCAGCACTGTCCCAGGCAAGGGTGGAACTAAGTCTTGTCTGAGAGGCAAAGTAACTAGTCAGCTGAAAGATGTGCCTAAAGGGCATATCTTCTCCTAGAAAAGGGGGATGAGGCCCAGCTCAATTGGAGTCCTCCTTCAGGGAATTCAGGCCCCAGGGACTGGAAAACGGAAGCAATCAAAGCCATGCTACTGCCTCATCTCTATCTCAACCACCCCCCTGGCAAGGAGACTCTGATGAAATTAAAGGCTCCACATTACTTAAAGCTGCTGGGAAGCTGTAGGAAGACAACAACCACCTGCTGGGCAGGATAGGAAAAGCACAAAGTCATATGAAAATCTGACAACCTGCTTAGTCTCACCCTCAGGGAAAACTGAGGTTGACTACTTTCTCCTCCTGAGACATGGGCCTGTCTTGTCTGGGAAAATCTGACTGTGGTCTATAATATCTAAGGTGACCCTCTTAAAAGGGGCTCCATATAGGCAGGGCAAGAAAGAGAAAAACAAGAACTGATGATCAGTTAAACAGAACTTATGCTACAGATCTAGAATAAATTAAACTGAATGCCAAAGAACAGATAGAGAACAAAGCCATGCAACAAGAAAACCCTAGGTAAAAAAGTGGGAAGAAACTCCAGAATAAACTAATTAAGGAAATCAAATGCCTAGACATCAGCAAAAAAAAATAAGTCATACTAGGAAAATCAAAGATATGGCTCAGTTCAAAGGAACAAATCAATACTTCAAATGGTATACAGGAGTTGAAACTAATCCAGGATGTTTGAACAGGCATGGAAAATCTCATCGAAAATCAAATCAACAAATTGAGGGAGGATATAAACAAGATAATGGATGAACAAGAAGAAGAACTTGGAAATTTAAAAAAACAAAATTGCAGAACTTATGGGAATGAAAGGCACAATACATGAGATGACAAAAAACCAATGGAAACCTACAGCAATAGATCTGAAGAAGCAGCAGAAAGGATTAATGAATTAGAAGAATGGACATCTGAAATCTGACAGACAAAAGAAAATATAGGGAAAAGAATGGAAACATATGAGCATGGATATGTGGAACTGAATGAAAACAAGTACATGAATATATGTATTGTGGGCATCCCAGAAGAAAAGAAGGAAAAAGGAGAAAAAAGACTACTAGAGGAAATAACCACGGAAAATTTCCCATCTCTTATGAAACATAAAATTACAGATTCAAGAAGTACAGCATAACCTAAACAGAATAGATCCAAATAGACATGCTCCTAGACACTTACTAATCAGATTGTCAAATGTCAAAGACAAAGAGAGAATTTTTAAAGCAGCAAGAGAAAAGCAATCCATTAAGTAAAAGGGAAGCTTGATAAGGCTATGTGTGGATTTCTCAGAAGAAATCATGGAGGTGAGCAGGCAGTGGTATGATACATGTAAGATTCTGAAAGAGAAAAACTGCCAACCAAGAATTATATACCCAGCCAAACTGGGGAAGATTTAAATGTTTTCCAGCAGCCACTAAGAGAATTTCTGTTTAAGAGATCAGCTCTACCAAAAATACTTAAGGGAGCAAAGGGAGCACTACAGGCAGATAAGAAAAGGCATGTGAGAGAGGTCTGGAGAAGACTGTAGAAATGAAGACTATCAGTAAACACACACAAAAAAGTAGACATGACACATAAAATACAAAAGACAAAATGGTGGAAGAAAGTACTGCCTTTACAGTAGTAGCATTTAATTCTAATGGATTAAAATCCCCAATCTAAAGACATAAGTTGACAGTATGAATTTACTTTTTTTATATGGGCAGGTACCAGGAAATGAACCTGGGTCCCCAGCATGGCAGATGGGAACTCTGCCACTGAGCCACCATTGCCCATCCAACAGTTTGTATTTTAAAACAGGACAAATCTATATGCTATCTACAGGAGATTCACTTTGACCCAAGGAGAAAAATAAGCTGAAAGTGATAGATTGGGAAAAGTTATTTCCTTCAAACAACCACCAGAAAATGACAAGGGTAACTATACTAATATCTGAAAAATTGGACTTCAAATGTAAAACAATTAAAAGAGACAAAGGTGGACATTACATCTAAATAAAAGGAATAATTCAACAAGAAGGTATAACAATCATAAAGATTTATGCACCAAGCCAGATTGCTCAAAAATGCATGAGGCAAACATTAACAACACTGAAGAGAGAACTGGACACCTCTACAATAATAGTCGGAAACTTCAATTCCCAGTACTCATGAATGGACAGCACATCTAGGATCAATAAGGAAACAGAGATTTTGAATAATACAGTAAAGAATTAGACTTAGACATTTACAGAACATTACACCCCACAATAGCAGGATACAGATATTTCTCAAGTGCTCATGGATCATTCTCAAGGATAGCCCATATGCTAGGTCAAAAATCAAATCTCAATAAATTTTAAAAAGACTGAAATCATACAAAACACTTTCTTTGATCATAGTGGAATGGAAACTGGAAAACAATGACAGGGAGAGTGCCAGAAAATTCACAAATATATGGAGGTTAAACAACACACTCTTAAACAACCAGTGGGTCAAGGAAGAAATTACAAGAGAAACCAGTAATTATCTTGAAGCAAATGAAAATTAAAATACAACGTATCAAAATTTATGTGATGCAGCAAAAGCAGTGCGGAGAGAGAAATTTATTGCCTTAAATGATAATATTAAAAAAGAAGAAAGAGCAAAAATTGAGGAATTAACTACTAAACATTCAAGAAAGATTTAGTACTAATCCTGCACAAACTTCGAAGAAATTGAACAGGAGGGAAAGCTACTTCATTCATTCTATGAAGCCAAGGTCACAATAATACCACAGCCAGACAAATCTCTTTAATGATTTTGAGAAAAGAAAATTACAGACCAATCTCTTTAATGAATGTAGATGTAAAAATCATCAAGAAAATATTTGAAGACCAAAAATCAGTAGTGTTCTTATACACTAGTGATGAGCAATTTTAAGAGGAAATTAAGAAAAAATTTCCATTTACAATAACATTCAAAAGAATCAAGTATTTCAAACAACAACTTGCCATTTCTTTCTGTGCCTAACCCTCACACATACCTGCTTTAGGTGGACACTGTTTAACAGTTGAGAATAATGTTAAGAAAAAATTTTTTTCTGGATAAAAACCCCTTAAATATAAAAAATGGATTATATTTCAAACTTGGAGTTTTTTTTTGATGTCTGAAAGTAGTGCTGAATTGGACTGAGAAATTTTAGGTATATATAAAGTAATCATTTGTATGTTCTCAGTATAAAATATGTAGATGCTTGGCTGTGTTCCAAACCCAAGCAAAAATTTCTTCCTTCTTCCATTATTTTGTACTCTCTCTGTCTCTTTACCCTTCGTGAATACTGCTATTGGAAGGAAGTATGCAGGTTCAAAAGCTTTGTGTATCACTTATTTAAAAAAAGGAAGCTTTTGCTTTAAGCTGAGTATTCATACAAAACTAAAGTTTAGTTTTCTTCCTGTTAAAATAATGTGAGCCTCAGAATAATGTCCTTGTTAATGTTTATGTAGGCATTATCCTTTATTTAAGAAAACAAATCTTCTCACTGTTAATGGAAAAGCTATTACAAATAATTTGTTCTTCCATCTGTATAAATAAAGTGCTAAAATAGTTTAATCTATTGCATAGGAAATGTGTGAGAAGTATTTTAAAAGGATTTTCTATCCTGTTTCTGATTAAATTTGTAAAGGTAAAATATTATTCAAATATTTAGTAATTGTATAAATTCCTATAACTCTGATAATTTTTTCACTGTCCATGTTATATCCTGATATTAATCTGTATGATGTTAAGCAATGAAATGATGTTGTTAGTCATGGTTTTATTATTCTAAAAAGGCTACAAATCATAGAAACTTCCAAATTGTCAGTTGTATTGCTTTGCAGTAATACTTATCTAAAAATATAAGTGCTCAACTTTATTTTTTTAACGAAGAAGGATATTTATTGAAATAATATGAAGATGTTACAAGGATGCATTAGATATGGTCCTAAAAAGCTGGGTGTTCATAAGTACATGGTGTGTGGCTGCTGGGATTAGGAAAGTCCTGTGCTCAATCAGCCACATATACATCTGCCCTCTCAGGGAATATGCATTGAGGTTCAGATTGGTTGGATCTAGGCTAAGCTTGCTCAACTTTAAAGGAAAGGTTGAACAAATATGTGTGTTATATTTTATCTGTTAAATAACATAACTCTGATAAATGTATAAAGGTAAAACAGAATAAAACCTCTCCTATGCTTCCTTAACATAAAATGTCTAATGGTTTTATTTATGAAAGTAGCTTCATTTAACTATGCTTAAAAAGATTAAAGCTCAGATTGCATTAACTGTCATCATTAAGTTCTGATATGCTTTACTCTTTGTATAGCCCAGTAGTTCCCTGGAACTTTAAATATCTGTGTGACACCTGAAACTTAGAATTGGTTCTCTAGCTCTGAAAATTAGCATGGATGCACACAACAATGGTTAAAAAACTACAAGATATTAAACTCTAATTAAACATATGATAAAACTTATCTAGTTAAATCTAAGGTAAATCAACATACAACATAAAGAATAATATCTGTATTTTCAAGATTTAACTTTTTCCCTTGAGAGACTGGGGGAAAATATGGAAATATTAAACTTCCACACCTGGGGAATTCCTGATATCCTCACAAGTATTGGAGATTACCAATTTAATAGGCCAAGTCCTCAATCTTGGGGCTTGCCCTTATGAAACTCATTCCTGCAGAAGAGAAGCTAAGCCTACTTATAATTATGCCTAAGAGTCACCCCTAGAGAACCTCTTTTGTTGCTCAGATGTGGCCTCTCTAAGCCAACTTGGCATGTAAACCCAGTTCCTTACCCCCTACATGGGACATAACTCCCAGGGATGAGCCTGGCCCTGGCATCATGGGCTTGAGAAAGACTTCTTGACCAAAAGGGGGAAGAAAAATGAAACAAAATAAAGTATCAAATAGTATAAGAGGTCATTCTAGAGGTTATTTTTATGCATTACATCCTTTTTAGTTTCAGTGGATTAGAATAGCAAATGGAAATACCTGAAACTGTTGGTCTGTATTCCAGTAGCCTTGATTTTTGAAGATGATTGTATAACTATACAGTTTTTACAGTGTGGCCATGTGATTATGAAAACCTTGTGGCTGATACTTCCTTTAACATGTGTATGGACAGATGGGTAAAAAAATAAGACAAAAAGGAAATAGATAAAAAATAGGGGGAGATAAGGGGTGTGGGATGTTTTGGGTGTTCTTGTTTATTTTAACTTTAATTTTTATTCTTATATGTATTTTTTTGGTGTAGTGAAAATGTTTTTTGGTGTTATGCACAACTATATGATGATACTGTGAACCATCTACTGTACACTTTGGATAATTAATTATATGGTATGTAAATATATCTCAGTAAAGTTGCATTTGAAAAAAAAGATTTAACTTTTGTGTGAGATTCAAAAAATGTTTATTTTGTTCAAAAAATTGCACTATATAATTTAATCTCTCTAGTCAGTTAAACAATGTAATTCAGCTTTATTTGATATAGAACCAGGAGTATGGAGCAAAATCTTAATGTTGTATACAAGTTAATGTTGTATAATGATGCATTTCAGAGTATTTTGATCAGAAAATGAAAAAGTGCTTGCAAAGTCCCTTGAGGAACTGGGAAAGATAGAACTATTAAGCTTCCACATCTGGGGAATTCCTGACATTTTTCTTAAGCAAGAGGGGGCTCCCAATTTAATAAGCCAAAGCCTCAATTTTGAGGCTTGCCCCTATGAAAATTATTTTTGTAATTGTAAACTGAACCTACTTAGGATTAGTGCCTAAAAGCCATCTCTAGAAAATCTCTGCTATTGTTCAACTGTGGTCTCTCTCTAAGCCAAACTCTGAGCTTCCCCCCAACATAGGAAATAACCTCCAGGGTTGTAAGCCTACACTGACACCACAGAAAATAACTGGCCCAGCATCATGGGACATAACTGTAAACCAAGGGTGATCTTGGCCCTGACATGGATGAACTGTCGGAAAAGAAATAGAGTTTTAATGGCTAAGAGAATTCAAGTTGAGTCAAGAGGTCAATCTGGAGGTTACTCTTATGTAAGTTTCAGCCAAATACTGCAAACACCCACAATATGGCAACCCCCAACCAACAGTGCTTATGAAAACCATAAAAGATATCCAGTGCTCTATAAAATTTTACTTATTAAGTTTGTTTTTCAGAGACTTGAAACTTTCAGATTGTTCCAATGTCAGAGAAGCTTTAAACTAAAGATGCTGGACTCTCCAAGAATAACAACTAGTTTCACAGTTCATTCCTTTGTCCCTTTAAAACCACACCTCTTTTTCAGACTTGAAGTAGTTATAAGAGTCAACACCCAGATATCCCTCAAGATTGAGAGATAATTATCAAATGAGGAAGAATTGTACCCAATAAATCAGGATTTAAGGGATTGTTTCATTTCTGAATCATTATATAGATGTTCATTTTATTGACAGAGGGGAACACTTGAAAATCTAAACTATAATTACATTGTCTAGATATCTGAAAGGATTATAAATACCCTTATCTTGTGCCTTTGTGAGTGTAAAAGCTGTTATGCCTTTTATCTGGTCATTTTCTTAGTAGTCCCTAACAGTAAGGAAAAGAGTCATTAATTAGCCTCAGTCCCTTACATTTGTAAATCATCCACTAAACTCTGCCATTGAGAGAAAGATAACAATGTTTCCTTTCCTTTCAATTTATGTTAAAAATGTTTAACAATGTTTTCTTTGCTGTTTTGAACTTCTGCCTTGAATTTACTATCCAACTTGGTCTCATTTCCCTTTGTTAGAATCCTTAAAACCTAGAATCCCTTTTGTTCAGAGAGACAGATTTTGGGCCTTTAGGCTGTCTGCTCTCCTGCTACACTTGTAGAAATAAACTCTTTCTCTCTCTGAACCCTTGTGTCTCAGAAGTTGGTTATTGGGTGTGTCAGGCAGAAGACTCCACAGTCTTTGTCTGGTAACACTCCTGGGCTCCAATCTTTCAGACTTTGCTCCTGTGGTGGCTCCTCATTTTGCCTCTCTGGGGATGACTTTCATCTCTTGTTTCCTTTGCTTTCTCTAGATTCTGGCTTGTGTTCAGATGTAGACCCTCTGTCTCATGTGACAACTGCTGGGCTCCTAGCATCTCCAACATGTGCCCTGTTCTCTGAGGCAACTGTTCTCCAAGCATCTATATATGCTCTCTCTGCTGGCTCTGAGATGTCTGTCATTTCTCTCCAAAATGTTTCTTCTTTTAAAGGACTCCAGTAAATTAATCAAGGCCCACCTGGAGTGGGTGGAGTCAAATCAAAGGTCACACACCAAATTGGGCACGCTACATTTCTGTGGAGATAATCTAATCAAGTTTCCATTCTGTGTTACTGAATCACAATGAAAAGAAATGGCAGCTTCCACAAGTTTGGATCAGGATTAAAGCATGGCTTTTCTGGAGTACACAATAGCACACCTCATTTCAGATAAGGGTTTAATAAACAGAATATATAAAGAGATTCTTCAATTCAACAACAAAAAGGCAAACAACCCAAGTAGAAAATGAGCAAAAACATGAGCAGACATTTCTCAAAGAGGAAATACAAATAACTTAAAGGCACATGAAAAAATGCTCAACTTCATTGGCTCAGGGAAATGCAAGTCAAAAGCACAATAAGATATCATGTCACACCCACTGAAATCACCATTATAAAGAAAACAGAAAACAATAAGTGCTGGAGAGGATGTGGAGAAAGAGGCACACTTACCCACTGTTGTTGGAAATGTAAAATGGTACAACTGCTCTGCAAGACAGCTTGATCATTCCTCAGAAGCTAAGTGATGAATTGCCATATGACCCACCAATCCCATTATTAGGTATATATTTAGAGGAACTGAAGACAAATACCCAAAGGGACATTTTCACCTCAGTGTTTACAGCAGCATTATTTATGATTGTCAAGAGATGAAAACAGTCCAAATGTCCATCAATAGATGAACAGCTAAACAAGCTGTGGTATATACATATGATGGAAAACTTTGCAAGTATAAAACAGAATTAAGTCATAAAGCATGTAAACATGTAGGTGAAGCTTGAGGGCATTATGCTGAGTGAAATTAACCAGAAATAAAAGGACGAATACTGTATCATCTCACTAAAATGAATTAATATTAATGAGTAAACTCTGAGAGTTAAAGTTAAGACCACATGTTATCAGGAGATAGAAAGAGGGGTAAGATTGGGCATTTTTTGTTGAACAAACACAGATTGTGCAATCAACTGATTGTAAAATTTCAGGAATGGATAGTGCAATACTACCTGATGATAGCACCATAATATAAGTACACTGAATGAAGCTGAATGTAAGTATGGTTGAGGGAAAAGGGCTGGAACTTGAACAAAACCAGAAGAAAAGATAAAAAATAAAGCCTGGATGGTATAATTTAGGAATGCCTAGGGTGGATAGTTATGGTAATTAACTGTACAAATATGAAAACCTCTTTACATGAGGGGGAACAAATGAATGACTGTATTGTAATGGGTTGAAAATGGATGGTATACAAAAAATGTTACAATCAATGCAAGCTGGGGTCTAATGTCAACAGCAACATTGTAATATGCTTCCACTGAATGTAAAAAAGGCAATATGCCAATATTAAACATCAACAAGCTGGGGGCATGGGGGAGGGGTATGGAGTCTATGTGGAAGAGAAAGAAATGTCTTCTTATAGATTACAGTGGTGAAGATGTGTCTATTTACTTAGGTTGGATTGTATGATGTGTGAATAAAATTGCCCAAAAATGATCAGAGAGAAACAAGTGGTAGAGGAAATGTGGAGAAAGAGATGTACCAATTATCTATTGGTAGAGAAGTGGAGAGTTACAGCCACTCTGGAAGGCAGCATGGTGGCTCCACAGGAGGCTAGGTGTGGGGTTGCCATAGGATCTTGCAACCCCATTGCTAGATATATACTTGTAGGAACTGAGGGTGGACATATGCACACTTGGTGTTATGGAGGCATGATTCACAAAGGATGAAGGTGGCCTAAGGGTACAACAAATGAGGAATGGATGGGGGGAGTGTGGTGTTTACATATGACGGACTACTAAGCAGCTACAAGAAGAAATGAAGTTGGAAGCATGCAACTAGGTGAATGAACCTTAAGGACAGTATGTTGAATCAAATTTCAGAAACAAAAAGACAAATATTATCATGCTTCACTCACATGTATTAACTATAACTTACAAACGCAGAGAACTGAAGTTGAGAGCATTAGTTATCAGGTTGGGGCCTATTGTAAAGGTCCCTAGATTGTAAACTCTTACCAGTGTCATATATTTAGGAGTTGTAACTGATATTTCTAAAGTCTAAAATACTGAGCTGCTTACATATAACCTGGTTGTTCCCTGAAACTTTGGGTATATATGTGACACCTGAGACTCAGGGATAGAGAACTGAATCTAT
This sequence comes from Myrmecophaga tridactyla, assembly GCA_004026745.1. Taxonomy (NCBI): domain Eukaryota; kingdom Metazoa; phylum Chordata; class Mammalia; order Pilosa; family Myrmecophagidae; genus Myrmecophaga; species Myrmecophaga tridactyla. Next base: position 19,679 of record PVIY010001530.1, on the reverse strand, counting down.
GAAAGTCAGCATTACCCCATTCAGCAACTGTTAAAAATACTGACAAAGTGATCAAACTTCATCTAGAGATATGAATGAAGCTTACCTGGAGAGGACTAAGGTAAATCAGAATACTGGGTAAAGGATGATATGGCCCATATTTTCAAACTTCAACTGCTACAAAGAAGGATGTTTATTTGATGGAAAAATAATATTTTTGTTAGCACATTATCCAATTTAAATTGTACAGTCAGTTTCCTTGAAGACCGTTATCTCATGGAATCGTGAATAGAGTGTGAGATCTTGTTGGTTTGTACAGGTTAGTGTGATGCCCTGAGTAATTTTGGCAGAGAACAAAAAAAGTATTTCCAAGATCCTCTTTGGGAACTGCAGAGAAAAGAGGAAATAATTCAACTTTCCCATCTGGGGAATTCCTGATAGTATCACAAACAGTGAGAACAACAAATAAAATAGGCTGAGCCCTATGCTGCTTATTCCTACAAAGCAGAAGCTAAGTCTTCTAACAAGCCTAAAAGTCACCCCCAGAGAACCTCATTTATTGCTTGGAAGTGGCATCTTTAAGCCAACTCAGCAGGTGAACTCACTGCCCTCTCTCCTATGTGGGACATATATACATCCAAGGTTATATATCTCCCTGGAAACATGGAACCTGACTTCTGGGGATGAGAACACTTTCTTGACAAAAAGGGAAAGAGAGAAATGAGACAAAATAGTCTTTGTGGCTGAGAGATTTCAAACAGAGTCAGGATGTTATCCTGGAGGTTATTCTTATGCATTATATAGATATCCATTTTTAGTTTATGGTGTATTGAAGTGGCTGGAGTGAGATACCTGAAAACTGTTGAACTGTTATCCAGTAGCCATGATTCTTGAAGACAACTTTATACCTATATAGCTTTACAATGCGACTGGGTGATTGTGAAAACCTTGTATCTGATGCACCTTTTACCCAGGGTATGGAAAGATGAGTAAAAAAATTATATAAATAAATAAATAATGGGGGAGATAAACAGTAAAATTTGGGTGGATTGAAGTACTCTGGGTCAATCATAGGGATAAAGTGTATGGGATTTATGAGTTCATTTTCCTTCTTTTTATTTGTCTGGAGTGATGCAAATGTTCTAATACTGATCATGGTGACGAACACACAACTATGTGACAATATTGTGAGCTATTGATTTTATGACATGCTTGGACTGTGCATCTGTATATTTCTTAATAAAACTATTTAAAAATAAAAATAGCAGTGATACCTGGACAGATAATTAAGGAAACCAGGAGAACAATGTTTCACAAAAATAGGTATTAGCAATAAAAATAATGAGATTATGAAAAGGAAATAAATACAAATCATGGGCTAGAATTACATGGAACCTTGAATAGGGCATGAGATCTTGTTGGTTTGTACAGGTTAGTATGATGCCCTGATACATCCCAGAGTAACTTTGGGATGTTCCTGAAAAGAAAATCATATTTCCTATGGTTGCAAACTTGAGATCTCTGAAAACCAGATACAAAACCTCATTGTTTGAATAGCAGATTTACAACAAGTATTTGCAAAGTCCTTTTTTAGGAACTGGGGAGAAAGGAGGAAATATTCAATTTCCCCAACTGGGGAATTCCTTATATTCTCACAAACAGCGAGAATACACATACATATTGATATTAAAAATCAATACAGGGGTTCAACAGAAGATTTCAGCATGCAGAAGTAAGAAGCAATGAAGTTAAGAAATGGTCAATTGAGTTAATCCAGGCTGAGAAGCAGATATAAATAAATGATGAACAAATATAACAGAACATAAGAGACTGTGGAGCACTTTAATAAACATGCTAACATATACATAACGGGAATCCCATACAGAGAGAAGTGAGATAGAAAGGTACAGGAAGAATATTTGAAGAAATAACAGGCAGAAACATTTGCAAATGTGCTGCAAAACAGGTATCTACAGCTTCAGGCAGTACAATGAGCTCCAAAATAGGACAAAATCAAAAAGGTCCATACTGATATACATTATAATCAAATTTTCAAAAGACAAAGACAACAAGAGAATCTAGAATACACCAAGAAAGAATCTACTTATCAAATAAAAGAGATCCTCAATAAGATTAACAACCAATTTCTCTTCAGAAACTTTGGAGGCTGGAAGACACTGGGATGACATATTTAAAGTGTTAAGAGAATAAAACTATTAACTGAGAATTGTATCTGGCAAAACCACTCTTCAAATATGAAGCAGAAATTGAGACAATCCCAGAAATCAAAAGCTGAGATTATTCATTGTTACTACTCTTGCTCTATATGAAATTCTAAGGGATTCATTTGGACTGAAATGAAAGGGCATGAGGCAGTATCTACAATCTATACCAAGCAGTAAAGTTCTTATCTTACACATTGGGAGAAAATACTTGGAAACCACATAGCTAATAATGGTTTAATATCCAGAATATATAAAGTAACCCTTCAATTCAACAACATAAGGACAACCCAATTAAACAATGGGCAAAAAACTGGAATAGACATTTCTCTAAAGCAGATTTGCAAATGGCAAAAAAGCATGTGAAAAGATCCTCCAACATCATTAGCCATGAAATGTCCTTGCAGTCATGGCTAGTCCAGTGCTTGTTTGACCAGACAACTGGACACCGATCACCAGGCAAAACTGACACATGAATCCAACCATAACAGTCTACCCCTTGTCAAATTGGCAGCTATACACATCACCTTAAGCCATAGTTAATCTCTACAGAGCACAATAGAAGACATATTTTTTACCTAACAATATTCATTTGTCCTCCCACAATGGGAAATACACTAAGTATCTCCAGAATAGGATACAAATTCTTGGGTATCATTCACTCTTAAATTTTATATTCTATAACTTAAAAACTATGACATGAAATACAATTTATGTCATATGATAAGGGGATAAGATAGAAAGCAAAACAAATACATTTGCTTTATGTACAAGCGCAACATAATAATAACAAAACAAGGAGGAAATATTCATATCACCACAGTCCTGGTAAAATGTGTGCCCTCTGGACATTCCTGAGGTATGTGAGCAGGTCTTGCATGATAAATCCACTCTAACATTCCAATCTCTCTAAGCCTTTGGATCCCATCCTCTACATTATAACAGGGAAGTTCTGATATTTTGATCTCAGTAACTATCAGCCACCTTTTGACCCACATTTCCACCAACCATGCAAACAAACTGTAAGTACCCTTTCTAACCCTTCAAGCTACAATAATGGGTGCATAATCTCTGCTTAAGCGTTCTATATCAATAAATTCAGGTTGATGCAACTTTATATTCCTTCCACTGTTACCCCACACACTTAATATTCATTCCCACACATATTCACCTGATTTCTGCCTATATAAATTAGAAAACTCATGCAGTTTCTTTAGGAGAATAGTGTACTTTCTCATGGGTCACACTTTGTACCTCATATTTGGGGGTCTGTTGGGACTTTAGTCCAGTTATAAGTCTTGAAGAAAAGAGGGATGGTGGGGGTGGGTCATGAACAGAATTAAAATTGTCCTGAAGCCAATTATCTCAGGGCATTCCATTGCAGTTTAATCTGGTAAAGCAGAATTAATCTCTCAAGACAAAAGAGTGAGAATTGTTTCTTCAGGGGTGGTGGTTAGAGTTTAGCAGGCACATGGAAACTGGATGGCAGACTCTTCTGGGCAGACTGGAGTCCAGGAAGTTGCATCCTCAAGCAGGCTGAAGGTTGGGTGTCTGTTTCCTCAGAGGAAACTGTTATAGGTTTATCTAGCAAAGACTCAGCAGTATCCAGGGCCTCAATATCCCCACTGCCATCATTATCAACCCTCTGTCCCCATCCCAAGTTTCAGGATCCTATTATTTTCCAGTCAATGCCTTTACTTTAAGAGCAGACATCCTATAAGTTTGAAAATTTAGTTTATGTTGTAAATCTGCTATTCAAACAATGAGGTTTTGTATCTGGTTTTCAGAGATCTCAAGTTTGCAACCATAGGAAATATGATTTTCTTTTCAGGAACATTTTTATGCCATTCATACAGAGCTGAAATTTCAAATTTGATGCCTTCAGCTCATTCCTTTCTCTCATAAGTGTATCCAGCATATCTAAGAACAAGCAGACAACATCATTATACCTCTTAACTCCATATAGAACTCTGTTACAGTGTCAAAAAATTGTGACCCAGAGCCTTGCCTCATATAAGCATACAATTAACACAATCCATTAGTGATGTTTTGTGTATCTCTATTGCCAACTTCTGATATGGACTCTCAGTGCCATCTTGATTATTGAAAACAGAGTTGTTAGTACCTTTGAGCCTAATCAGAGTAGAAAGCCAACTGCAAAAACCCACGTTTAAGCTTCTGTATCTCAAGAAACACTCCTGGTACTAAGATGTTTTCATCATCATTCTCTAGGGAAACAGAACCAATAGGAGATATCTGTAAAAATGAAATTACATAAAAGTACAACTGTGCATACAACTGTGCAGATGCATGAATCCACATACTATAGGGTAGGCTGCAAGCTGAGAGCTGCAAAGATGGTTTTCAATAAATCCTCAAAGAGATGCTGGCTGGCTGAAGCAGAGAGAGATTCTCTCTTCTGATTTTTCCTTTAAAGCATTCAACTTTAATCATTAAAGCATAACAACTAGACTAAATTTCACTAATGTAGAAGATGCTCCCCTTGGCCAACTGTGGATGTAATCAGCCATGGATGCAGTCAGTGTGCTGATGATTTAATAAACCAATCTTCTGGTTTCTTACCCACCCATTAAATGTTCTTCCAATAATGGTCAGACAACTGCTTTGTTGACCAGACAACTGGTCACTATCACCTGGCCAAGTCAAAACAGTAACCCAGCCATAACTCTATTATGGGATAAATCACATAATCAAATCACTATAATGAGAAAAACTGATGGCACACATATCTTAAGACCATATACACAAATACATTTAACAAAGTTTTAGAAAATCAAATCCAGCAATGTATTTTAAAATGAATAATGTACCATGACCATCATAAATTTATCCAAGTAATAAAAGTTTGGTTTATCATTCAAAACTTAATGCAGTCCACTAAGCAACAGAATAAATGAGAAGAAATGCCTGATTTTCTTTTCAGTAGAGACATAGAAATATTCTATAAACTTAAACCGAGAATTATGACTTTTTCATAGTTAAAAAATGAGGAACAGAAAGGAACTTGCTCAGCTTGATTGTTAACAAATTTTAAAGTTGAATTTTAAGTTTGGGTCTGGATGGAGGTCAGGTGTAATATAAGAGATTGAGGCAGTGATGTATAAGAAAAGATGCCATATTTCTCCCAAGTTCCATGGAAGGAGGGGTGCGTGAGAAGTCAGTGGGAACTGCTAACACTTGTGGTGACTTAACCAGCAGATGGGGAGCAAAGAAACAGAGCAAGTGGGAACTGTTGGCTTATGACTTTGTTGTGGTTCAGAGATGAAGGTTAGATTTCCTGAGAACTCAAACTTTGGTTAGTTTAAAGTAAAAACACAGGAAAGGGTGACGGGACTGGGGGTCCAAAGGCAGTGGGATGGTTACATTATTATTTTAGAAAAGGTGTAGTTTTGGGATGAAGTGTGTGGGTGGTGACCACATATGTGGATTTTGGCTCTGGGAAAGTTTATGCCATAGGCTGGAAAGTTGCTTATTAACTAGGTGAAAGAGCAGTGTTCAATTTAGAATCTGAGCCAAAGGTGGATGCAGAGACAGCACATAAAAAATGGTTATTACACTGATGAGGAGCATCCATTTAAAACTTACAACTAACTTCATATATAATGTCCCTGTAATATTTGTAAAAGGATAAGAATGTCTACTCTCAACATTTCTATTCAGCATTGTAACAGAGGTTCTGGCCTTTACAATAAGGTAAGAAAAAAAAACATGCAGACTCTGGGAAGAAAGAAACACAATTAAAAATATATATTTATTTTCAGAAAGCATGATTGTTTCAGGAAAAAAATATTCAGTTCTTTACAAAACAGCGAGAGACCATAAGTGAATTTAGCAATGTCACAGAATACAGAGTCAACATAGAAATTCAACTGTATTTCTACAAGCAAAAACCAATTAAGAATGAAAGCAAAATCAAAATGGTACATACAATACTGTTATAAAAGATGAAATATTACAGATAAATGTTTAAAATATATTCTATTCCTGTATATGAAAATGAGGAAACATTTCTGAGAGAAATTGAAGATGTAAGTAAATGAAGAGACATATCTTGTAGATGTATTTAGTGATTATTTTTACGATATTAATTTTATAGATTCAATGCAATTCCAAACCAAATTCCAGAAGAAATTTGGAAACAATACAAGTTTGTTGTTTCTTACACACCCATGAAATGTTCTTGCAATAATGGTCAGACCACTGCTTTGTTGACCAGACAACTGGTCACTATCACCTGGCCAAGTCAAAACAGTAATTTATGCATTTTAAAATAATGTAGAGTAGAAAACTCACTCCCCAAAAAAGGACATAGTTGGTTTTAATGTATAATTTCAAGACATCCACTAAAGCTTCAGTAAAAACACTGTGTGGAATTAGGATTGGAATAAAAATATAGAACATAGCAACAGAATAGAAATCCTATAAATAGGCTAAAATACATGGTTCATTTTACAAAAATTTCAAAGTAACTCAATAGGGAAAAAAAGAACTTCAAAGATTACCATTCACCATAAACAAAAATTGAATCAAATTGGTCAGAGGCATAAGTGTTAAGCTAAATTTTGTGAAGAAAAGAGAAGTAATTTTTATGATTTTAAGTGGACCTATACTTCTTAGATATGAAAAAGAGCATGAACCATAAAAAAAGATGAAAATTAAACTTTTTCAAAATTTATAAACTTCTGATCACCAAATGATTCTATTTTTAAAATGAAAATACAGGCCACAACTTGCATACAATTATGCTTGTATCATCTATATCTTTATATATAATCTCTTACAAGTCAGTAATATGGAATCCAAAACCCCAGTTTTAAATTGTGATGAGAACCTGAATAGAATATTCACAAATGAAGATATACAAGCAGCCAATAAGAACATGAAGAAAAACTTACCAGGAAAATACAAACATATCTCCAATAATTTGCCACTACCCATCTCCCAGAATGACAAAAAGAAAATAAGTAAAAATACCAAGAACAAAGATGTAGAGCAACTAGAACTCTATTCTTGGGGGTTAGATATCTCTCTACATTCACATGCTGTCTACTATTCCATACATCAGAGCTCAGTGTAATCTATAGCCTTCTTGGGGTTCTGGTTCCTTAAAAGCCTACTGAAATAATATGAAAACAACACTGAGCACCAAATACTTAAAATTATTTCCCATTATGCATAGGTCCTCTGTGGTCTAGCTCTCAGGTAATCAATAGCAGGTTTTCAGAGGTTTAAGACTTTTAGGAAACAAAAGTACCATCTGTGACATGAGTCAACAGGGAAAGTGATCAAAGATTCACCCACTGGAATGGTGTCACCCTGCTATTCACATAGCATTCAGCTCTCTCAATATCAGAGGCTCAGAGAATGAGGACCCACTCACTTGATCAAGTTTCCAAGTGCAGGGGATACAAATCCCACTAATAAATGGATGTTTCTCAAATTTGGCTTTCAGCAATATCTGTTTCTGGGACAAAGCCTTTCCATCAAACGAGATCATTTATTCCTGGGAGAGCAGCTAGCACCTACAAGACCAGGTCCCTGAACCTTTATGGGAACCTTTAAATATCTACTTAATGCAAGGTGGAAATGATTTGCTGTTGTTCACATCTTCAGAGCAAGATTCTTCAGGGGCAGTGTGGCCCATTTAAGTGTTTCCACCAAGCTTTCTACCTCTTGCCCTGCAGGAGCAGAGCCATCCATACATGGAAGATCAAGTCTCCATATTATTTCATGTAAGTCCATTCTAAACTCAAATATTTGGTTTTCTGTGAAAAAGTTTTACAGTTTTTAGTCCAAAATGAAAGATTTAGACTATTTGGGACACTTTTTTAAGAACTTCATTTCAATTAACTGAAAAGTCTTTCCAATTGTGCAGCACCTTTCATATGAGAAGTTTTTATTTCTAGAGATTTTGAAGTTGAAGATAGCATTGATTGTGAATACCTCCAAACATCATTTAGATCTTCTATCAAGACAGATGAAAACACTGAGGCTCACAGTGGTTAAGCAATTGGAAGGCCTGTGACCCAGATCTCTGACACAAGGCAACATGCTTTTGTCATAAAACAATCTCCTTTAAGAATGAAGATTAACCAAAGTGATGGAAACAATATTCAATAATAGGTCACATACAGAAAAGAACAAAACACAAATGAGAAATGACATAAAAATCAGCTGAATAGTTTAGCACAAACATGAACATAGAGAACTCTTAGTGAGATCAGCTACCAGTAAGAGTTAGATAACATAAGTCTCTATGGCTTATCTGAAGATAAATTTAGAGATGATTTTCCTGCATTTATTATAATGTTTCTATGTATTTTAGTGTTATATCAATTCTTCCTATCTCGTAGGTGCATCGAGAGTCATAAAATGGAATATATCAAAGATCTATGTGTGTTCCCACACTGTCTGGATATGTCCTTATATACTATCTCAATCAATTCTCATAACAGTCTGAGAAGTAGATATGATTATCTCATTATATGGGAGATAAGATGGTGCAGAACAAAGGAACATATCTAGGTAAAAGAAGTTGCAAGTGGGAAACCAGGATTATTAATCTATATGATTCTAAAACCATTAGACTTAACCACTACAACAGTCATTTCCAGCATTTTGCAGAAGATCCTAAGGGAACACAAGAGGAAAATGGTTAGATTAGTATAGAGCTGGGAATGAGGGAGAAGCCAAGATGAAGTGGCCCTTCAATAAAGGCAGTGACACATTTTTTAATTTTTAAGAAACCTAAGATGTCATTAAACAGTAGGTATATTGAAGATGTCATTAAACATACACACACACACATATATAAGCTTACCTACAAAGTAATATTAAAATTATAAATATTACAATATTTTAATGATAATAACAAAAGAAAATTAATATTTCAGCATTGTTTGTTATAACAATATAGGGCATAGTTTCAGGAATGAGATGAAAGAAAGATAATGGCCAAAGCAACCTAAGGCCTAATACTGGTTCTGCCCTTTATTAGCTGCTTGATCTTGAAGAGAATACTTCACATCACTGTTCTTCCTATTTCTGATGAGTAAAATAAGTATAAAAATAACAAAGTTACCTATCTCAAAGGTTTATAGAAAGCATTAATAAGTCATGTCTGCAAAGCATTTAGAATACAATGTGAATAGCAGGTATTAGCTCACATTACCATTATTATTAGAAACTACTAGCATTAGTATCAGGTACTCTTACCTCATGTACAAAATGGATGAGCAATGTCAGTCACATAGGTTGTTGTAAGGATCACATGAAGGCATTTATCCAAATCTTGTGTCTTCATGCTGTATACCCAGCAAAAAATCCTTGAAATAAATATATTTTTAGCTATGATATATTTAATTGCATTCAAACAAGAAACATTACAAATGATTAACAATTCCTTTTTAATGCTTTCTTTTATTACAATCATCCATAGTCTATTAATCCTTGAGTCAACTACTAGAAATAGTCTCCTATCTAGTTTCTCTGTCTTTGGCTTCCACTTGTTTCTGAACCACAGTCTATTCTTCAAGACACACAAAGATCTTTGTAATAACATTTTCCATATTCTCCTTTCCTCAGATTCATTTTTAGGCATCCAGTCATTTTTGCAATTTCTTCTATGGTTCTCTACTTCCTACAGATGAATGGAAAGCCTCCAAACTTTACAGTCATGACTTTTACATCCATCTTCTATGTGCCTTTCCAGGGTACTCTGCAAATAGTATACTTGGCACTGAATCTAAATTAAATTAATAGTCATCAGTGAACACAGATGATCTACTGTTCTAGTGTTTAAACAATTTTTTTATAATTCTGTTTTTACCAGAATTTTACTATGAGGCAGTTTTAGTAAGCTTCAAGAATTCCTAGTTTTTATTTTTATCTCAAGAAAAACTCATAAGAATTGACATATCAATAAAATATGGACATTTATATAATGGGAAAGTATAATAAATTCAAGGCTTCATTAAAAATTGTTTTCTTTTAGGTAATACAATTAAGAGCCACCTGAAAATCATGGAGAATACAAATGATGTAGCAGAGTTTGTTCTACTAGGCCATACAGAGAGTTCAAAAATGTGGAAAATCCTATTTGTTGTATTTATTGTCATCTGTCTCACTGCTGTGGTAGGAAATGTGGTCATTGTGTAGCCATAATTGCCAGCCCATTGTTGGGTTTCCCCATGTACTATTTCTCTTCTTTATAGATGCCTGCTATTCCTCAGTCAATACTCTAAAACTAGTCACAGATGCACTCCATGAAAAGAAAACCATCCCATTCACTGAATGTATGACCCAAATATTTGGGGAACATTTCATTGGAGGTGCTGAGGTCATCCTGCTTATGGTGATGGCCTAAGACCATTATGCGGCCATCTGTGAACCCTTACACTATGCAATGATCATGAACCAGTGGTTGTGTGGCCTGCTCATGGGAGTGTCATAGGTAGTTTTTCTTCATAAAACTATACAGATCCTTTTTATCTTCTGTTCAGCCTTCTGTGGATCTAACATCACAGATCACTTCATGTGTGATCTTAACCCTTTGCTCAATCTCACCTGCACTGATACCAACACTCTAGGGCTTTTGTTGCTACTAACAGTGGATTCTTCTGCCTGTTAAACAGGGACAATTAACCAAGAAGAAATAACAGTCATAAATGCCTATCTCCCAATCAAGGACCTGCAAAGTACATGAGACAGATACTGACAAAACAGAAGGAAGTAATGGCTGTTTCATAATAATGCACCACTCTCTTCTATAGACAGAACAACCAGACAGAGGTTAAACAAGGAAATAGAGAATTTAAACAATTTGATAAATGAATTGGACCTAACAGATAAATATATAGGTCCTTAAATCTCAAAACACCAGGATATACATTCCTCTCTAGTGCTCCTGGAACATTCTCCAGAATATATCATACACTGGGCAAAAAAAAGAGCTCTTATAAATTTAAAAGCATTGAATTTATTCAAAGCACCTTCTCTGATCACAATGAAAAGAAACTGGAAATTAATAACCACCAAAGAACAAGAATTTTCACAAATATAAGGAAATTAAATAACACTCTGAAACAATGAATGGGTCAAACAGGAAACTGCAAGAGAAATCAGTAGCTATCTGCAGACGAATGAAAATGAGACTACAACATATCAGAACTTATGTGATGTGGCAAAGGCTGTGCTGAGAGGGAATTTATTGCTTTAAATTCCTATATTAAGACAGGTAAAAGAGCAAAAATCAAGGATCTAACTGCTTACCTGGAGGAACTTGAGAAAGAACAGCATACTAACTCTAATGCAAATAGAATAAGAGAAATAACAAAGATTAAAGCAGAGTTAAATGAACGGCAAAACAAAAGAACAATAGAAAAAATTATTGAAGTTTGTCCTTCAATAAAATCAATAAAATCAATGGGCCACTAGTAAGGCTGACAAAGGAAAAAAGAGAGGATGCAGGTAAACAAAATCAGAAATGAAAGGGTAGTCATTATCACAGACATTGAAGAAATAAAAAAGAATCATAAAAGGATACTATGAAAAACTATATGGCAAGAAAATAGACAACTTAGATGAAATGGACAAATTCCTGGAAACACACTAACAAGCTACACTGCCTCAGGAAGAAATAGAAGACCTCAGCAAATCAAACACAAGTAAAGAGATTCAAACTGTCATCAAAAATCTTCTTATAAAGAAAAGCCCATGACCATATGGCTTCACAGGGGAATTTTATCAAACATTCCCTAAAGAACTAACACCAATTCTGCTCAAAGTTTTGCAAAAAAAGAAAAAAAACTGAGGAAAAAGAACACTGCCTAACTCATTTTATGAAGCTAACTCACTTTACTACAAGTAAAGGAAAACTATAGACCAATCTCCCTAACGAATATAGATGCAAAAATTCTCAACAAAATGTTAGCAAATTGAACCCAACAGGACATTAAAAGTTATACCCCATGACCAAGTGGGGTTTATAGCAGGAATGCAATAATGATTCCACACAAGAAAATCAGTTAATATAATGCAGCACATTAACAAGTCAAAACAGAAAAATATATGATCATCTCTATTTCTCAGTTTCATCAGAAACTGATGAAAGCATTTATAAAGGTAAGAATCAAATGTAATTTCCTCAATATGATAAAAAGCATATATGAAAACCCATAGCCAGTAGTGTATTCAATTTTGAGAGGCTGAAAGTTTTCACCTAAGATCTGAATGATATAAGGATGTGCTCTGTCACTGCTATTATTCAACATTGTACTAGAAGTTCTAGCAAGAGCAATCAGGCAGGAAAAAGAAATAAAAGAAATCCAAATTGGAAACAAAGAAGTAAAACTTTCATTAGTTGCAGATGACATACTACACTTGGAAAATCCTGAGAAACCTGCAATAAAGTTATTAAAGCTAATAAACAAATTCAGCAAGGTGGCAAGTTATAAAATTTTGTGAGAATATCAGTAATGTTTCTATACACAAGAAATGACCTAACTGAGGAGTCAATTAAGGAAAAAATTCCATTAAAATAACAACAAAAATAATCAAGTACCTAGGAATGAACTTAACTAGGGATGTAAAGGACTTGTATACAGAGACCTACATAACATTGTTAAAAGAAATCAAAGAAGATATAAACTGATAGAAAGACATTCCATGCTCACTGAAAGGAAGGTTAAATATAGTTAAGATGTAAATTCTACCCAAATTGATCAGCAGATTCAATGCAGTACCAATAAAGCCACAGTGCTCAAAACAGCATGGAACTGACATAAAGATAGAAGTATTGACCAACAGAATCAAATTGAGAGCACAGAAATAGACCACCAAATCTATGGCCAGCTGATCTTCAAAAAGGTCCCAAAATCCATTGAACAGGGACAAAAATGTCTTTTCAATAAATAGGCATGTGAGAACTGGATATCAAAGAAGAATGAAAGAGGACCCTTACTTTACACACTATACAAAAATTGACTCAAACTGAATCAAACACCTAAACATAAAAACTAGTACCATTAAGTCCCTAAAAGGAAATGTAGGGAAACATCTTCAAGACCTAGTCATAGGAGGTAGCTTCCTAAACTTTGCAGCCAAGACACAAGCAACAAAAGAAAAAATAGATAAAAGGTAATGCCTCAAAAGCAAATGCTTTATGCCCCAAAGAACTTTGTCAAAAAGGTGAAGAAGCAGCAAACTCAATGGGAGAAAATATTTGGAAATCACACATCAGATAAAAGTTTGATATTGTTCTACTTTGCTAGCTGCCAGAATGCAATATACCAGAAACAAATGGCTTTTAAAAAGAGGAATTTAATAAGTTGCTAGTTTACAGTTCTAAGGCTGAGAAAATGTCCCAATTACAACAAGTCTATAGAAATGTCCAATTTAAGGCATCCAGGAAAAGATACCTTGGTTCAAGAAGGCCGAAGAAGTTCAGGGTTTCTCTCTCATATGAAAGGGCACATGGTGAACACGTCAGAGTTTCTGTCTCATCTGGAAAGGCACATGGTGAACATGGTCAGGGTTTCTCTCTCATCTGGAAGGGCACATGGTGAACATACCATCATCTGCTAGCTTCTTCTCCTGGCTTCCTGTTTCATGAAGCTCCCCAGGAGGCGTTTTCCTTTTTCATCTCCAAAGGTCATTGGCTGGTGGACTCTGCTTCTCGTGGCTATGCATTCTGCTCTGCTTTCTCTGAATCTCTTCTATTCTCCAAAATGTTTCCTCTTTTATAGGACTCCAGAAGCTTATCAAGACCCACCCAAATGGGTGGAGACATGTCATCACCTAATCCAGTTTAATAACCACTCTCGATTAAATCACATCTCCAAGTAGATGATCTGATTACAGTTTCAAATATTCAGTACTGAATAGGGATTTTTCTGCCTTTATGAAATGGGATTTAGATTAAAAACATGGCTTTTCTAGGGGACATACATCCTTTCAAACCAGCACAGATATCATGTATACATAGAGAGATCATGTAACACAACAACAAAAGAACAAGCAGCCTAACTATGAAGTGGGCTAAATATATGAATAGATGTTTTCTGGAACAGAAAATATAGATAGCTAAAAACACATGAAGAAATGCTCATTCTAATTAGCTCTAAGGGAAATATATATCAGGAATACAATGAGATACTTCCTCACATCTATATGAATGGCTGTTTTTAATCTAAATATTGAGTTGTCCTATGCCCCAGCAATACCACTACTCAGTATATACCCAGGAGAGCTCAAAGCAGTGATACAAACAGATGTTTGCACACCAATATTCATAGCAGCACTATTCACAATGACCAAAAGAAGGAAACAATCCAAATACCAATCAACAGATGAGTGGATTAACAAAATGTGGTATATATTTATGATGGAATATTATGCAGCAGTAAGATAAAATGCCATCCTGAAGCACATGACAAGATGGATGAGCCTTGTGGACATAATGCTGAGTGAAATAAGCCAGACACAAAAGGATAGATACCATATTATTCCACTTTTATGACCATGGTAAAGGTAAAACCAGAGGATTATAATACAGAATACTGGGGATTTAGAGATACATAGAAGCTAGAGATGGGTGAACCGTTAGCTGATGAGGTAAAAGTTAATTATAAGGGAAAAGATAGATCTGTGAAGGTGATTCACTAGTAGGTCAACAAGTAATATTATTATATTGAAGGTAAACATGATTGAAGAGGTTGTATAGACTCATGTCCCACCATGCAACACTACAAATATAAATAATTACTTGCATGAACTACTGCAAAAGTATCAATCTTGTGCAAAGAGCATATAATTTTGTGGTATAGAGGAGAAATTATATTGTATGTTCTGGGCTATGTTTAACAGTAAAACATCAACAGTACTGCAGCAATACCAGGGGTACATAATGGGGGGAGGGACAAGAGTTCGGGGATAGTTTGGATTTTCTATATTGTGAGGGTGTGTTTATTGGCTGTCTTTCTCTTGGGAAAAGTGAAATTATCTAAAATTGAAAGTATTGAAGGACTATTGCCTTTTGACATTATACATGAGGCCCAGTAGATAGAGATGGTTGAAAGATGCACTGAGTATTAGATTGGTGAATGATGGTGTAAACATATGATTGAACACAGTGCTGCTACAAAAAGGAACAAGGTTGTGAGGCATGCAATGATGAGAATGACTCTAAGGGATATTTGGTGAGGCAAAATAAGTCAGAAACAAAAGAACAAATATTTTTTGATCCCATTAAAAAATACTTATAAGAAAACTGGGGCTTAGACTGCAAGCTCTTATAGCAGTCACATTTTTAGACTGGAGTAGTAATTGTTATTTCTGGATTTTTAGGGGCTGTTTTATATATATATATATATATATAAAAGTTATATATATATATAACTAAATACCAAGTTTATATATATATATATATATATATATATATATATATAAGTTATATATATATATAACTAAATACCAAGTTATATATATATATATAACTTGGTATTTAGAAATTAGATTGAGGCCAATCAGTCAGGTCTGGATTAAGGTAATTCAGAATATAGGGGTAAGGAAAACATTGCCTCTGTGTTAGAATGTGACCAAAGGAAGAAAGTTTTAAGTACAGAATCTAGGTTTCCTGTAGCACATAACTTCACTCACCTGTCTGGATAGATCATTTAAACAATCAAACACAGGGAGCCCAGAATAAGAATGAGAGCCATTAATCCTGTATAGTTTAATGTAATGTCTGGATGCATCCCAGACTATATTAAGCAGATAATAAAAAAGTATTCACAAACTCCCTTGGAGGTAGGTGGAGAAAAATTATAGAACTATTAAACTTTATCATGGGAAAACACCTGATACTGTGTTAAACGGTATGGATACCCAAATCAGTAGGCCAAGCCCTTGATCTTGAAGCTTGCTCCTGTAAACTTATGTATGTAGCAGAGAAGCTTAACCTACCTATAGGTATGCCTAACAGTTGGCTCTAGAGGACTTCTTTTGTTGCTCAGATGTAGCCTCCCTCTGTCTAAGCCCAACTCTGCAAATGAAACCACTTCCTTACCCCCAACTTGGGACATGACATTCAGGGAAGAAAGTCTCCCTGGTGTCATGGAAGATGATCCCCAGGGATGAGTCTTGCCCTGAACCTTGAGATCAGCAATCTCATCCTGACCACAAGGAGGAAAAGAACTATAGGAAATAGGTATGTGAGATAGTTTAAATAGACTTCAGAGGCTACTCTAGAGGTCACTCTTATGCAAGCTTCAGTTAGACATTGCTACTATCATAACTTGCCAAACTCCAATCAACATCATTCCTGCTAGTCCTAAAGAATATCTAGAGCATTATATGATTCTACAAATGTTTCATCCACTAGGGTAACTCTCAAAAACCCACAACTTCCTGATGGGTCCCTGGACCAGATAATTCCTGAAATGCAGAGAGTCCACCCCTTCCAGAACATCAACTAGCTCATTCCCCTATCCCATATTATTGATAGCCCCTTTCAACATGTAAAAATTAGAATGGGCATAGTCCAAATACCCCTACAGAGTGGGAGAAAGATCAAAGATGATGGTGGAATTATACACAGAAGGCCAGCATTAACAAATGAGTATAATTGCTGAATCATTATACTCATATTTCTTTTAACCTCCAGTACCTTAGAGAAGCTAGAAATAAGAACCTAAAATAGTGGAATATGTAACCCATACCAAACTCTGAAATCTTTTCTACAACTAATTGTTGTGATGTACTTTCAAATTCATTGCCTTTATGTATACATGTTATTAGAGAGAAGGAGAAATATAAAGAGAAGATAGGATTAAACAAATGAGTATGACTACTGATTCATTATACTGATATTTCTGTTGGTCTCCAATGTCTTGGAGCAGGTAGAAGGAAAAATGAAAAATCATGAACTCTAACTCATACTAAACTTTAAAATCTGTTCTATAACTACTTGTTAAAATGTACTTGGAAATTTATTGCTTTTTTGTATATATGTTATATTTCACAATAAAAAAAACTTTAAAAAGATAGACTCAAAATTAATGCTCCAGAAATGAAGACAAATACAAATGTTGATAATAAATGAGTCTATAAGTGCCAATCTGTGTAAACATAAAGAGACCTACTTTCAGACTTACTGCATTATTTAATGATAATGGGGTATTTAAGTTTTTCCAGAGAGAAAAAAACATAATTTGGCATGAAAGAAATAATCATCATACTGACAATGGATACAAAAATCCTTCTAAAACAATAGAAGTTGGGAATGTGTAGATCAAGGAATTCTGATGACCTCAGGCAATAAACCTTTAATTGTATATCATCCAACCTAGCATTCAAAAGTGAGAATAAAGTAAATAAGTTGTCAGAAAATCAAACAGTAGATAAACAACATGAATAAGAACTCAAACTAAATGTATCTCAACAAAACATAAATATACAAATAAGGAAGATAAGAAACAGAAGAAACTGAGTGGAATATTTTTTGTATGAAAAAAAGACGTATAACATCAGGGAGTTAATAATGTTTACTTTTATTTCTAAAAATTGAATCACACTATTTTGTTCTGTAGTGAAAATTAATTATTGTATGATCTTTATATTATTACAATGGAGCTTGGAATTTAAAATTTTAGAATCATTGTATATGCCAAGCATGAATGGTTAAATTACAATGACACAACAATATCTAAATACTATACACCTTTACGTGATAAAAATGTATATAACATAAAATCAAAGGTTAAATTGGGTAGAAGGTACACTGAACAGCTCATATTTAATCAGGTGGAATTACTAAATTGTGTACAAATTTTAGAAATGAAGAAAAGGAGGATAGAGGAGTAAAATCAGCTTGATGGTACAGTAAGAACATATGAACTTCTATTCTATCTAAAGACACATTGAAAAACAAGCAATAATTAGCAAAAAGTAAAACAGACCACTAAAAATATAAACAATAAAAACAGGAGGATAAGTAAACCATGTGGAATGGGAGAATCTGATTTCCAGATAAAAAACACTGAAATACTAAAATATACAGATTTCAACAAAAAATCACATGATATACCACAAAAATAAACCCAGGAAAGCATGGATCATACAAAGGGACAATATAAAGCAAAAGAAGTCACTGATGAGACCAAGATATTGTGCAAGCTAGACACAGTATTTTTTTAAAACTGTATTAAATATGCTCTAAGATCTAAAGCAAACATGGGCAAAGATATAAAGGGAATCAGGAAAGTGGCACATGAAGTTAGTGTGAATATCAATAAGGTGATAGCAACTACAAAATTAACCAAGAAAGAATATTGACCAAGAAGGAGTGAAAAATACAGTGACTGATATAAATAATTTCTACAAGGGTTCAAAGCATATTTTGATTGCATACAAAATTTAGTGAATGTAAATATAGGAACATTGAAATTTTCCAGGCTGGCGGGCATAGGAAAAATAAAGAAAAGTGAAGACCATGATAGGACTCAAGGGACATATCAAATATAACAGTACACATACAATGGAAGTTGAAGAAAACAAGAGGGAAAAGGGAAGAAGGAACATTTAAAGTAATAGTGGCTGAAAACTTCCCAAATTGATAGAATACATAAACATATACATCCAAGATAATCAACAAGTCTAAACAGTTGAACTCAGAGTCTGACAAAAAAAACACATAATAATGAAACAGCTGTGTAGAGAAGACAAAAAGAGAATACTGAATGCAGCAAAGGAGAAGCAATGAGTCATGTACCAAGGCTCTTCAATAAGATTAAGTGCCAATTTCTCATCAGAAA
The DNA here is from genome assembly GCA_004026745.1 of Myrmecophaga tridactyla. NCBI lineage: Eukaryota > Metazoa > Chordata > Mammalia > Pilosa > Myrmecophagidae > Myrmecophaga > Myrmecophaga tridactyla. The sequence continues at coordinate 646 of PVIY010001530.1, read as the reverse complement.
TGCTGGAGGTAACAAAACACTTAGTTATATATTTAAAGTGCTGAAAGAAAAAATTCCAGTCAATAATGTTATTCCCAGTGATCCTAGTCTTTCAAATGTTAGGAAGAGATTAAGACATTCCAAGATAAAAATAAGTTGAAGAAATTTAGTAGTACTAGTTCTGACCTAAAATGCTAAATTGTTTTCCTCAGCCTGAAAGGAAAAGTCACTGAACAGGAGAATGAAGCAGCATAAAGTAATAAACACCTCTGGGAAGGACAACCATATGGGTGTTTATAAATGCTAATATTGTATTGTACTTGTGGGTATTTATATCCACTTTTTAATTCAGTTAGGTTCTAGACTGCAAATGTACAAGAAGAAATGCTAAATATGTTAGGTGCATGCAGTTCTTAAAGATACAATTTTTTTTAACTTTTTTATTAATTAAAAAACTTAACAAAAGAGCATTAATATATCATTCCATTCTACATATACAATCAGTAATTCTTAATATTATCACATAGTTGCATATTCATCATTTCTTAGAACATTTGCATCGATTTAGAGAAAGAAATAAAAAGACATCAGAAAAAGAAATAAAACGATAATAGAGAAAAAAGATTATACATACCATACCCCTTACCCCTTGCTTTCATTTATCACT